>OZ022577.1:13077214-13194714 GCA_963669155.1 Arbacia lixula
AACGATGACAGGATTCAACGAGGACAGCCAGGCTACGATCCCCTTTTCAAGATTCAGCCAGTGATCGACATCGTTAGGCCTACGTACCAAGCTGCATATGCGCCAGGGCAGGACCTCTCAGTCGATGAAAGCCTAGCTCCATTCAAAGGTCGCTTATTCTTCAAACAATACATGCCGATGAAACCCACAAAATGGGGAATCAAGTTTTGGGTGATCACCGATGCTACCAACGGGTTCTGCCTGGACTGGAAGACCTACACTGGTAGAGAAGAGCAGCAGAGGGGAGGAGATGGACTTGGCAGCAGAGTGGTTAAACACTTAACGCAACCATTCAGTGGCTCTGGGCGCCACATTTACATGGACAATTTTTATTCGTCACCGAACTCTTCACACAGCTGAAGGAATCAAATCTCGGAGCCTGTGGGACTGTGAGGCTAACTCGACGAGGAATGCCCCCGATGATGAGGGAGGCATCAACAGCATCGCGCAAGGGAGATCAGCCAAGATTTTTCAGGAAGGGAGAACTCCTTGGCATTACCTGGCATGATACGAAGCGTGTGAGTGTGATTTCGACAGTGCATTCCACAGGTTGTCAACAGAAGGAGGTGAGAGACAGGAGATCAGCTGGCGGTGTTCGACAGGTATCCAAGCCTACAGCAGTGGCATCTTACAACTCGGCAATGGGGGGCGCTGATCTCTTAGATCAGAGAATGTCCTATTACCGCTACCCCCATCGCAATCTGAAATGGTACAGGGTGGTGTACCATTTTCTAATGGAGGTTGCGTTAGTGAACGCTTTCCTTGCACATCGCTTGGCTACACGTTCATCGTTGTCCACCAGAAAGTTCAGGCGAGAAGTTATCAACGGACTTGTCAAGAATCACGCGAAGAAGGCAACCGGTCGTCCAAAGGTCCTCAGAGAATCTTCGAGAGACAATAGAGATGCCTTGAGGTATACAGGACAGCACCCCCCAGGGCAGAGGACTGGCGGTGGCAAGGGCCGCTACTACCCCAACTGCATTGTGTGCTCAGGAAAGAATGGAAATGGGCGGAAGACCACTTCATTCTACTGCAAAACCTGCCAGCTTCCGATGTGCCTTGAGCCCTGCTATGAACGTTATCATACTCCTCCTGTTTGAACACTTTCTTGATGTGACAGGTTTCTTCAAAATATGGGACATTGCTCAAATAATTATGTTCACTCTCCTAAACTTGCTTTGGCTGTTTACATTTTACAGCTTTGAACTGTGCATTTTTGTACTGTCAAATCATCAAGGGTGACTATTTATTCATTACTATGCAATATTTGTATCTTGCCCATGGTTCTCCATATACTATCATTATTTTCTTGATCATTTAATTATATTGCATTGTTTGGAGTACTTGCATACCATGTGATTTCATTAGTGTGATTCATTACAATTGTGCAATATCAATATTTTGTCCATGTGATTTCCACCCTGGTTTTACTGCCACAATTATGGATTGTTTTTTTCTCCTACAAGAACCAAAACAGACTGTTATGAAATACCACTATTTGCTCTTGATTCATACTGATCCCTCTGCCAGACTCTAATTTTATGAAATGATAAAACAAGATATTCCGAATGAATGGCCAAGACAAGGTTTTTTTTTTTTTATCTGTTTGTGATAGTGTTTCCAGGGTTATACTATATGCTTTGCAATGCCAATTCCTTTGAGCTGTAGTGTACATACATGTAAATAGAAATGTTTGATCATATGATTTCAATGCAGTCATCATGCCTATTTTAGTATATTTATTTTCTTGATAAGTTGATACATGTAACATTGCACTGCCTAGAGCAGTTTTAATATTTTTATTCATCTTGATTTCATAGCGACACATACTTTTGATGTGTTGTACAGCACTCTCAGGTCAAATATGCAAAGTAGAGATAATGGAGGCAGGCAAATTTTTCTATTTTATTTTGAACATCAACTCGGTGATCAGGGTTCTTCGCAATCTCTTTCTGGATCATGTAATTTCATTGCATTATTTACTTAACTTATTGTTTGTGTTATGAATTTACTTAGATATTTACTGCCGTTATTTTCTTGATTATGCTATTGTACTTATCCTGTACCGTATCAAGCATTTCATTCCTCTTTATTATACATACTTGTTATAGTAGCCTTCTTCTTGCTTTATCAGAGTGTAATGTCTCTGCTAGTAAAGTTTCTTACATTACGTGCAATTGTTCTTACAAACTGCAGTTATTGTCTTGATTATGCTATTGTGCTTATCCTGTACCGTATCAAGCATTTCATTCCTATTTATTATACATATATATTATAGTAGCCTTCTTCTTGCTTTATCAGAGTGAAATGTCTCTAGTACTAGTAAAGTTTCTTACATTACGTGCAATTGTTCTTTCAAACTGCACTTATTTTCTTGATTATGCTATTGTACTTATCCTGTACCGTATCAAACATTTCATTCCTATTTATTATAGTTGCCTACTTCTTGCTTCATCAGAGTGAAATTTTGTAATGTTTCTACTAGTAAATTTTCTTACATTCCGTGCAATTGTTCTACTAGCAGTGACATGAATGCAGCAATTCATTAGTATCCTGCTTGCATCTCATGGTACATGTAATTGTCATCAATATACCAAAGTGACAATATTTCACCACTTGCTACATGTATGTATGTGATATTTTTTATAGCCCTGCTTTTTTCTAATAATAAAGACAAAACTAAGAGAAATGTGATTCGACATGCTGTCCAATACTGTGTATGATTATGCTTGTAGAAGGTGTTACCATTTTACCTTATATTACATTTACATGTACATCTGGTTTGGACATCCTGCATAAATAGCTACAAACCAAAAACAGTACATGTTCATGCAGTTAGGTTCACAATACACTGTGTCATATGAAAAAGGGTGTTGTATGTATTGGAAAGGAGTCATTATAGCAAAAATAAGTGAAAGGGGATTTCAGGCTACAAATAAAATAGAAATGAAGGGGGAAGGGTAAATGAACAAGGCATCCGATTGAAAGAGAGAGAGAGATAGAGAGGGGGAGGGAGAGAAAGAGAAAGGGAGAGAGAGAGAGAGAGAGAGAGGGAGAAAGGGAGCGAAAGAGACAGAGAAGGAGAGAGAGAGACAGAAGGAGCGAGAGAGATTATAAATAATTTGGAGAAAGAAACTACTTGTATACTGAAAGTGATATAACATTTTGTGTTTTATTTCTCAAACAATAAATTGTATACCAAATATAATTACATGTAAAAATACATCAAACATAGCTATCAATCATGTGTTTAGAGAAATCCTATAAAAAAGACGCTAAAAACAGTAAAATTATATTATTAGGGCGATATGGAAACATAAAAAATGAACAGGTACTATTTCATCAATCCTCAAACACAGGTATTTCTACTTCATTGCTTTCTTGTATATCATAAATTGGGTCTCACCCCCCCCCCCCCCCCTTCACAACAATCTCTGAAGTGAAGAAGGCACTACAACATTGATGGGATAATGATTTATTGTAATGCAATAGTTATAAATGTGATCATTACTTGGCAGGAATTCTAAAGCACTACATGTGTGCGTAAACAAGGAATCACACACCACAAATGACTAGGAAAATCACTGAAAAAGATCAATACATTGTTATAGGAGTTAGGATGCTCTATTTAGGGGAAGGTGTCTAAATTGAACAAAGGACAGGATGTGACAGAGAAGGCAGGGGATTACAGGAGATTACTTTCTTTTCTGTGAAATATTTAGGGTCAGAGTAGCACAACAAAAGATAGGCCTACATGATGAGAAAAATCAATAAAACCACCATTTCAGTACTACATGCATGTAGTGTACATTATAGGACTGTACATAGACACAGTACACACCAACAACTTTGCAGACCAACAGCCTGAATGTTGCTAATTTGCAGCTATAAAGATAGAAAATCATCCATTGATATGGGTATCACTAGAGAGATTATAAAATTCCCCACAACTTTTATGTACAACATTTTTTCAAGTAACCTACTAATGGGGAGTTATGGTTGCTCAAACATAGAGAGTAATAGAAAAACATCCTCATGAGCATTACCCAAAATAAACTTGGCAATGGGGGGGATTAGTGGCTGGCAATTAAGGGTTGAGTGCACTGGCACTTGTGTGTTGCAGGGGGAGCAGCTTAAGAGTTAATGAGTCAGATGAAATGAGACTCTTTCGGTATTTGTTTCCATGTTGTCGTGTCCTGACCCAGGAACTAAAAATAGCTTGCGTGATTAAGTCGCTGCCTGGTAAGCAGTAGATTGCAGGTTCAAATCCCGTCTGGTTCCAAGATTTTTGTCTGACTTGTTTTTCGTTCATTTACAGGATGGAGCATGCTATCCTTACTACTGGGTGTATGCCTGGAATTTCTTTGTAAATTGAAATTACCCCGGAAAGTCCTTTCATTAAAATCTAGCCGAATTGTCCCTACGGCAGACTACTCATGAATATTAATGAGTCAGATGAAATGAGACTCTTTCGGTATTTGTTTCCATTGAAATTACCCCATAAAGCCCTTTCACTAAAAAGGTTAAATCTGTTCATAAAGATGAACTTCAATGACAAGCAGGCACATCAGAGGAACACAAGAAAGTTTCACATTAAAGGATTCTATAAAACATTGCATAAGCCACCAGAACAACACATAGAGCTAATTTCTGAAATATGAAACTGTGGACTATAACTCAGCAATATAATACATTTTCAATGTAACTGTCAATAAAATCCCTTTAACAGTCAGTTTCCAGTTCCTATAATCTGAGTGGAATTCTTAAGACTAAAAACAGTATTTTTCCCCTTCCGTTAACCATCATTTTTTGTTTTACTTACACCCTTGTACATTGTGGGCATGCAAAAGTGGTTACACATCTATCACTTTTGAGGAACCCATACATGTTATAACCCTCTTGGTACCATCCATTCATAGGTCTATATGTCAATAACAACACAATGTATTGCCTATGGGACTGAGAGAGTTGAAATAATGTGAGTCTTACATCAACATTCTAGTGACTGTGCCCAAGCTTCAAACTCAGCTTGTGCACAAAAAAAAAAACATACAAGGGGAAAGTGAAACTCCGCTCTCACACAGAAATTGACAACTTTAAGCTTCAAAATTTTCTTTATATTTTGTCTGATTTTACTCACATTTCCACTGATCTATTCTTCGAATTTCCCCAAAACTTTCAGGAAGCATCTTTTCTTAAACGGGAGCTTCCATGTATCACAACAGCCAAGTAATTGAAGTATTTGACACGCTCAGGCCTATATGCTATCTAGCATAAACTAAGCCCAATAAATCCTAATTTTGAAAAATGAAAAAAAAAAGCTGATTCCTGTCTGAGTTTAGAAGTAAGAAGTACAAGTATCATGGCTGCATGACTTAACACTAACCGAGGCAGCCTGATCAGTTCTGACCTCAACAGGCAGTAGGGATAAAGAAGACATCATTTCAACCTCACATCAGGGGGGGGGGGGGATGTGGTCAACATCCGTGTAATGCATACCCATCTAATGTGGCCATTTGACCAGGGCAGGTTTTTATGTAATAGACCATTCAATTCACAACAGGGTCATGCCCTCTGATTTTTACGAGCAATCAGGTCCAAGAAAATGCTAAGTGACAACTGACAAGGGTATCAAGCTTGAAGCTCACTGATTAGGGATGGCCACCGTTCATGCATGTGTATGTAAATGAGTATTGCACAGAGAAAAAACACAAAAAAGATCAAGTACACCACACTTCATGATAGGCCTCGTTTGTTCGGACAGCCAATTAAGATGCTAAGCGGTTTCTTAAAATTCTTGGTTCCAGCATGACATCATTTGCCCTACATACACCAAGGAGACCGCTTCGTGGTGAAAACAAAGGAGTTTGCACTCGAGCGTGCAGTCAGTTCATTATGGTCCCACACATGCTGATATACTGTGTTCGCGTTCATTGACATAATTTGTACACAGTTTTGGAAAATGTATGTTGTAAACTTCTTTTTGTATTTTAGAATCAAGATCAGATGTTCAGGCTTCGTAATTCATGACTTGATTTGCTTGTCATGTTACTGCACAGTATTGGGCTCAGCTCCAGAAATGTTTTCACACACAATAAAACAACTTACGTAAAATTCAGTACATGGGACTGATGTGAACTGTGAATCCTAGCTTATGCATTTCCTTTAATTTTTTGCCAAAATATTGATTTGTGCGATGGAAAATAATGACAACTTCGTAGTAAATGATATCAAAATTACACCTGATAAGTGTTCCGAGCAAACATATTTTTTCACCTTTCTCCTTGTTTTTCACAGTCTGGGAAGATGGAAAATGACAAGGACTTCCCTTTCATCATATTATGATTGTGACTAACTGTTTTTTTTCTCTGCGATTCTCATATACATACATACATACATGCATACATACATACATACACACACACACACACACACACACACACATTCATATACTCTCTCTCTCTCTCTCTCTCTCTCTCTCTCTCTCTCTCTCTCTCTATCTCTCTCTCTCTCTCTTCCCGACAAGGTTTGAAATAGATAATAACAAAGTAACCCAAAACTCACCTTTGGGTGCAGGAAAGGACACTTTGTGTTAAAGCAGTTTGGATGGAATCTGCAGACTTTGGTGGATGCACCTATAGTATGAGATGACATCAAACAAACAAATCATTAAATAAGCAATTGTAAGCTTTACTCACAATAGTATGAATATTAGACATTTCACAGGTCATAGCAGGTACTTTTGCTCTCTCTCTCTCTCTCTCTCCTATTGGGGCTGGAGTCCTTAAAGGGTTACTAAATTAGAAAAATAATGTTCCCACTGATCTATGTAAAATTGTCCACTAAAAACGAATTTCACATTCGTTTGCCGCAATAAAGTCTCATTTTGACGAAAATTTGAAAAAACGCATGCCTCCAGTGACGTATAAGAAGTCAAAATTCCATAGATTGTACGGAAGTCAACAATAGACCATTTTCGTAATGCATTCACAACTTTCCCCCTAACTGCGTAGTAACGTGTTATTGCATTCACCTGTATCTTGTCATTCATATTCAATGGATGGAATGCACTTTGAATCTATTAGTTGTTGCTACTCAGACAAACCTTGGACAAGCTTTGGGTTTCCCATTGGTAAGGTATTGTTTGAATGGCGTGAATAAAACATTTTATTTATGCCGTTGGCATTTATGGCATTTTGACTTCTCGTACGTCACTGGAGGCGTGCGTTTTTTCAAACGAATGTGAAATTCGTTTTTAGTGGATAATTTTACATAGATTAGTGGGAACTTATTTTTATAATCTAGTAACCCTTTAAGATAATTAAGACTGATTTTCATGCAAGACATTTTGCTTCCATGTTTTGCCATCTTAATTTAGCTCATTCTGTGGCACATGTGAATTTACATTCAAAACAACATACTTGGTGGTTCTCTCATTCCTTACTTTAATAATAATAACAATAATAAATTATCTTTCTCCCATGTCATCCAACAGAAGGGAATTCAGGAAGAATACTACAATATTATAGAAAGTACCTTGCATATGTATCAAATTATAAGTACTGTAGTATAAAGTTACTTTATCATAAACTAGGAGGGATTCAACTGCTCACAGTCATTTGGTGTGCTTACGCCTTCTTGAGAAATATCATGGATGATTTCAGTAAAATGTTATCTATTGTTTTCCGCTTTTCCTGAAAAGATTTGTGGAGCTTTGAGGGTGAGAATATATTGTTGATCCATGCAGAGTTTCATGACATTTGTAAAAAGGGATACCCAAACTTTAATTCATTGCATTATGAAAAATGACTAGGGGATTTTTACGTCAAAGGAATCCAGATGGATGAACAACCTAGAAATCCATTGCCACTTGCCACTTCATAAAAAAAAATTGTCAGAACTGATGTCTGAAGAGAACAAGACTTTCAAAATGGAAAGAACAGGAAATAGAATGAGAAGCCCAACTGTAAATAATAAGAAAATAAACCTTGCGTCAGAAGATTATTGTTTTGTTGACACTGTCTCTGCCTCCCTTTGATCTAAAACAGAATCTTTATATTCCACCTGGGTAAAATGTTCATCATGTCGAAAAAGCACTTTCCAGTGAAAGCTTTTTAATCAAGAACACATAGAAAACAAACACTAGTAACAATGCATGGGCATGATTGCTAGATTTACCATCTCATGATACACAATACCTAGAAAAGAGGCTCTTAAAATGCACAATCTTGAAATACACAATGTTCTTCACTCAACAAAGAGTGACACCAATTTTTTTTCACACAATGACCATTCAGTCTGGAGGGTGAAAGATAAAAAAAATCAAGTTTTTCTCTCAGCATAATGAGTATCTTAAAACATATTGGATGAAGGTACAAGAATACAAAAATAAAAGTACGACAAAAACTACTCCAAAGTTTCCTTGAAATCTTTTTGATTGAGCACAGAAGCACAGAATCCTGCTGAGTCACATGAATCAGGGGCAATTAACTGAATCGTCTGGGTTAAATCAATTTCCCTCTTTGCCTCGAACAAAATGGCTGAAGAATCCCATATTGTCACCATTGTTAGAGGTGTCATCTCTTTGTCCTACCTATCCCAGTATGAGCAAGTTATATCCATCGATGAATCCAATTGAAATTCACCCATTGTTGCCATGTACAGAAAAGCAAAGTGTTTCAGCCACAACAACAACTTTTTTAAAGGTTAAATTATTTCAGTCACATGCATTGTACACTGTTATTAAAGTAAACTTTTCTGATGACTAGTACTTCACGTACATTGTTAACTATGAAGCCATACTGTTATAGGACATCACACACACATACAAACATCATACTAGAAGTTCAGAACAGAGCAGAAACTAATCATTCACATACATAAAGAAAAACACAACATCAACCTTTATTTCCTTGGTGGGCAGTGCCTTCTTGTGCAGTAGCAACCGACAGGATAATCATTGTTACTTTTGTTGCATCGGGATGGAGATACAGAGTGTTCCACATACATAGAACAGCATTTTCACTAGCTTGGCTTCCAGGCAATCGGACATTTCTGATCCAAACTGAAAAAAAAAGAGTCTAGTACTCTAAGACTACATCTAGGTCCCATTGCATAAAACTTACCATTGATGGTAACTTTGCCATCAATAGCAACTTCTATGGAAACCTTGCTTTTGATTGGCTATTGAGCAATGTTACCATGGTAGTTGCCATCGATAGCAGAGTTACCATTAATGGTAAGTTTTATGCAACAGGGCCCTAGTCACAATTCCATTCTCCTCTTTTCTCAGCCTAAAGGAGCAGGAGAAGAGATCGAGAATAATTAGTCTACTGCAACCAGACCCCTTTATTGAATAGTTTGGTTTAGAAAAGTCTGGGAGTCAAGCCACACTTTTGTCTGGCGCAGAAGGAATACTGGTCCATAAAACTCACCTGGTGCTACCCTGGGGAAGGGTCGCACAGGGGGTGCCTGGATGACGACTGGTGCAGGTTTTGTCCGAGTGGCGTGGGTAAAGGGGCACGTCGGGTTCATGCAGGTAGCATCAAACTTACAGTTGGGATGAATGAACAAGCACTTGTCACCAAACTTGCAATTGGGAAATGTCCTTGAGAAGGAGAAAGAGAGATGGAGAGAGGGGGGAATAAGAAGTAAGAACAGCACCTTGTAATTCTCTATCCCACATGAATGGAAGTGTCCTCCCATGATGCACCTGAACCACACAGCCACATCCAAATTTTGTTTGCAGTCGTGTCCTCCTCCAGTCTAGTGTACTAGTGTATAAGACTTGAAGCAGACATGATGGCAAAAGAATGGATCATTGCATGGTGCATTGTGGTCACAAAGAAATGATGCATTTCAAACGTAATGTAAGATGTTTTTTCACAATTCCATATAAAGCTCAATATGACTATGAGATTTCATATCATCGCAAAGGGTATACTGCTAATTTCTGCTGAGTTTCATGACTTTTGCAAATGTCATTTAATAGTACAATTTTTAATACGGAGAGATGGGTCCAGTTAATGGCTAGCATAAAAACTCCATTGGTTTGTTACACCAAGGATGTACAGTTTATACAAGTTACATGGAGTACCATCAGCCATTAATTTAATGCACATTTATTGTACTTGCCCCGCAGTCACAACTGAACGCTTCACATGTACTTTCTTTTTGATCCCATGTTCCTTGCCACTGAATTGGTTCATGATTTTTGCAAGGATAGATGCCTGCAAGTTTTTAGGGATAATGTACAGTTACTCGACGCATGTGCATGTGCAGTTATGTCACGCAATTTATGCTTAATTCATGCATTCATGGTAATTCTATTGGTAAATATTGTTACCAAATATTGTAATGCCAGCACAAAATGTCATTTTATGTTGCAATAACAAAGTACAAATTTCACACATTGCTGCATCTTTCCTCATTCAAACATATATCGCCACTGGTATTATGATATATTTTCCTTTAACATAGGTAACATGAAAAATGAGTCATCTGCAGGGTAACTAGTATTTTCGTACTAAAATTTATATTTGCTTGTCCCCACAAGGACACATTACAAGCAGTACATAATGAAACCGTCAGCATGAATGCATATTTTATAACCTATCTGTTCTATCATAACATCCAGGTGTACATTACACAATTATGTATGCAACTCAATATGAGGGGCAGCTGCAGATCCTGAATATTGAGTGGCAGTGATAACATGGTCTCAAAGGGATAGATGAACATCCTTAGTTACACATGTGTAACACAGTGCCCGTGAGACTGAGATGGTTAAGTCAAAATATATAGAGTGGGTATCCAGATGAAAATCCATCGCATTCTCTGCCACGACGAGACAAAATATCTTACACCCATGGACAAAATAAGAACAAAGAACAAACGTGGAAGGCTCGTACGTAACTATACACGGAGGTTAAAGAATTAAACATAACCCATTATGTAGATTTTCCCCAATGGAGTACCACAGAGGTCATGCTTGTGCAGCCATGAATGCAGATGTTAACTCTCCATATCAGGATTTACTCTACGACCCAGGCTGCTACAGCTTGACACATGATTGAGCTGACATCTGTAATAGCTACACAGCAACCCATTAGCCCACTGACAACCCATTTCAGCATATTTCCCAGGAGTCCTCTCTTTCTTCTTGACACTTTTCTTATAAATATTTGTACAAATCTTGGCGCTGAAGGGCGCTCAGAGTTGTTGGGTGCTTTATATTCTTCTTTCCTGTTTTTGCTTCTCTCGTCCCTCTCTTTGTCAAGTGAAAATGGACAATTTCCTGAAAGACAAGTGCATCTCCACATCTCTTTGAATGCTACTGCTAAGGAAATGCGACATACTTTAAACAAACAAGTTTTACATCTGTCTCATCAAGGTCATCTTATTCATAAGCCTGGAGTCATGAAAATTCAAACCACTTCAAAACCATCCATCTACTCCTGGTAAATTTTCTGCGTAACTTCAAAATATCCCTCATGATAATAAATCACACTTGGCCTGGAGTATCAAAGCATCGTGACTCAAATAACTTGATACATTATAATATGGGTCAAGTTTGCTACTTACAAATATCAGTACAGACATGTATTTACATTTTCTAGAAGCTAGAACAGAGAAAGAAGACAGAAAATACGACAAACTAATATTATTCTGTTGATTCCTAATAAATACAGTCTTCAGTCCTGAATTTTTTACTCTGAAGCAGTAAGTATTTTATTACTACATTCGCAATAAAGATAGATATCCCTCTCATCCCGCTCATAAAAATTAATGCCATCTTTCTCATCCAGGTCATCTTTTCCAGGTCATCTTTTCCATAACCCTCCAGTTATATAAATTAAAAAAACTTCAATATCAATACCATCCATCAATACCGCAGCCTTTATGATGAAAAATCATACCTGCTCAAGATTATTCATTAAGTTGTTACTTAAATTACTTGATTCATAATACCAGGGGTGAAGTTTGTGACTTAATGAAAGTACTGACATATATATCAAGTTAGTACCTACAAAGGCTAGAACAGAGAAAAAAATATGTGAGTACATGAAAAACTAAATGATTTAATTCACTCCCTTTAAATACAGTCCTCAGTCAGAAAACCTTGACTCTGATGCAGTAAGTCTTCCCAATATTACATTAAAAAATATATATATTTATCCTTCTCATCCCTCTCAAGAGAGAATAATGCCACCTGCATTTAAGAGGCCCAAAAGAAGCATGTTGATTGCCACATGGCCATCCATGCAGCATCCTAAATGGAGAGCTTTTTTGACATCCACAGCCTGAATTGAGCTTGATTTCTAAAATTTATATCAGAAATCAAGCTAACCAATCGACCCAACTGGCCAACTCCAACCTCTCGTCCCCATTTGGTCATTCAAATTTTTGTAGAGCCTACAATAACTGCATCAGTTCCTGTTTCTATTCAACATACAGATATAGACTAGAAGGGGCTGAAATATCACAATCATGGACATTTTATTGTCATGAGGCGCCATGCATTTATTTGAACAGTTCGTCAAGTACACTTCTGAACGTGACCGGCTGGGAAAATAAACTCCTTACGACCCTCACAATTTATGAATTAGTGACCAATCACAGCTTTGTATCTGTAATGGACATTCAATGTTATTGATGATATGTAAATGGAACTCTTCTGAACTACTTCTCAAAAGAGTGAGCAAATGGCAAGGACCTCAGGGACACCTTACAGCAACCTTTGCTCAAGGCTAGACCCCCCCCCCCAAAAAAAAAAAAAAAAAAATGTTGTCACCGGCAACTGACGTAAGTTTTTTTTTATGGAGAATTCGTCTAGTCTCTCTGCTTCTCTTCTTTTGCATGTTTACTTGAACCATGAAACAACAAGTGTCTACAATAAGGGTGAGGACAAGAGATGGAATAAACATGAGGCTCAACAAGAGGTGTTTCCTATTAATATTCTCCATTCCGCTGTCAGATGAAGCCACAAGGACTACAAGAGCTATAAGGGTGCACCAGAAGAAAGCTGTTGTGCATGAAGAACTAGAGTAATTCGACAGCCACAAAGTCAATAAATATGCCTCCGCCTCTTAGTTCTAATTAGGTTTATTCTATTATCACACAGATAATAATTAATGAAATACCAGTATCACGAAACCTGCTTGTAAAAAAATTGACATCTCTTGCCTAAATGATGTGTCAATATCAGCTTGATTTGAGTAGTAATTTATCTTTTATAATTTCTCAAATATGTCAAAAGTTTTTTTAAACACCTAGTATAAAACTTCACACTATCTTGATCAAATAATTAACATTAAAGTGCATGTTTCAAAATATAATTCCTATACTACAACATTTCTTTCATTACATGGCTGCATATACTTATTAAATTGAATTGGATTGGATATGAAATTTATCACAAGTCCATGCTTTTTATATCCAAGTAAGATGTGAACAGATTGTTGCCGGTAATATATATGTTACATCACTCTTTTTCATATTTCTTTATTTTTCAATTACTGAGAAATTGTCCTTTTTCACATATCTGACTCAAATCAAATGTGATGGGTTGCTAGTGACATGAGAGCCCCTCTTTCATACAAACGAGGAGAGCAATGGCATTCACTATAAATGAGAGTCAGTTACACACTCTTCATGTAATATATACCTTAGTCTGATCTCCCCTGAGAACACTGAAGGAAGATTAATATTAATATCAATGTACAAAGCTCTTTTCTTACTCTGCTTCATATCAAAGCACCACTCACAAAAATCATTTTCCGCAGGGATAGAATAGGAAACCCTTTGAGAAGCTATGAATAAAGCTTGTACATCACATGTAAGTAGCTTTTCAGCTTTTAAGTAATCAGCAGGAAGAATCTTTGAACAATACTGACAAAGAGACTGATAAAGCATTTGAAAAAAGCTGGTGATTAAAAAAGACTTGTACTACCTGAAAGGCTCAGTACGTTTGGAGAATAATAGAGAGTGTATTACAATCACTGCCATTAGAATTGCAAAATAATTGTGTTTTACTAAATGTAAATGCTCTCAAAGTGCTAAATTGTACAGCTTTTCAAGACCATTTTATTTCTTTCAAAATGTTTTAAAAACTCATGATAGGAACAACTAATGATTATGTTTCCAAGATTTTTTAGTGGTAGTCATTTGAATGTAACTGTATGTAACTGCAAATAGGAGTCCCAGGCGAACTGTCTAACATGACATCACAATTCTTTTTGCATGCGCGTCTTTAGCAACACGAAGACAATGACCAATTAACGTATGCATAATGTAATACGCAGTGTAATCTAATGTCAAAATAACATGCACGGTTGATTGTTGGAAATAGGGTAGAGTATTCACTGGAGAAAACTTGTTTTATGGATGTGGGCTCAAATTATTTTAATTATTCATTATTCTTTGTGGCATAAAAAGCAGATACATACTGCTCTGATACTTGGGATTTGATATTTGGTAATGGATATTGGATATTTGATGTCTCTAAACAATACTTTCATCCCTCGGCCTGCAGTCTTGGGATAATAGTATTGTTCTAAGATCACCTAGCGCCTATTCTTTTAACGATGTACTTCAGAGCAGTTTCTATTTGTATTATATAACATTCTCCAATTAAGTGGTACTATCTCCACAATAAACAAATCATGAGTTCATACACTCCAGCTCAAAAGAAGTGGCATAGGGAAAGGGAAAGGGAAGAAAGGGAAGGAGCCGCAGTTTTAAACCGTGGGACATTTTGTCCAGTTCAGCATGAAACATGATGCTTTTAGGCTAAAGCATCGTGTTTCATGCTGAACTGGACAAAAAATGTAACTCGGTTTTAAACTGCGGCCCTTTCCCTTTCTTCCCTTTCCCTTCTTTCCCTGTGCCAATTCCTTTGAGCTGTAGTGTACATGTACATGGGATTGCATGCTGTGCAGTGGGATACTGACAAACTTGGGCAGTTAACCCTTACATTACCAGAATGTGAGAACCCTATTGGCTTAATACGCATTTTCATGTTAATGGTAATGTGAGAGATAAAGATAGCTTGCACTCTAATGGCACAACAAATGTTGAGATTTAGTAATTACTCCACATTTCTAAGGCACCAAATATGTCCCATCAAGGTTGTATGAGTATAACAAGATAAATGATAAACTAAACAAAAGATGGTTCATCAAATCAGTGATATATGCCTTGTAATGAAATTCAGGCATGTCCTATATATCACACTAATTTAATGAAGATTCTAACCTTGTGATTCCCAGTGTCCATTAGGATCTTATCTCTCATCAATCATAGGGTAAGCACTGCTCTAAAATATTACATTAAAATACTCATCAATGACAACCAAAAAGGGAAAGTGAGAGAGGGCTAGTTCATTTGACCAACCTTGGTTTGTTTTATCTTTTATGACGCAAATGATAAATCATACTTAACATGGAATAAACAGAAAGTGATCTACCTCATAAGGAGTAGGTGCCACTCTGCGTTCCCTCACACTGCATTCCATTCAGGCAGGGCTTATGCTACATATATACATCATGTGTTGTTTTTTTCTATCATATTGTCTTAAAATAGCTTGGTTTTCATACTGTGTGACATTTTGACCACACAAAATGATGATGATCACAAGTACACTGTATACATTTAGGTCTGGTATGACAAGGCTAGTTTTCCTTCTTTTCCTGTGTATGCAGGAGAAGGACACGCGAGTGAACACCCTCCTGCAGGCAGAGCAGTTTATGGTAGAGTGTGGAGTTTGAACTTCCCAACAGCATGCACGCTAGGCTATGTCTGTAATCATCCTCCAACCATATTTATAGTACGATTTCCCCACACTGGCATACTTTGATCTATTTGAATATGAGCATTTTTCCCCATGGGATTTCACACAATTAGCTCACAAAGCACATTTCTTTGTCATAACTCTCATAATCTCAAAATACAAATTGATTTCATTTTACCTTGGCCTTGAGGAAATGAGTGCCATTTATGAAGGGAATCCAAAGGAAGCAAGTGCTACTGCCTGGAAGACATATAACATAATAACATCATTATGGTTGGAAACAATCAAGTGGGAAGAAAAATATCTCTTGACTAGTGCAACTAATGACACAGTCATGCTATAAAAGAATAAAACTGTTCAATCTGAACTCTCCACCAGACTACATATGAAGGAATATATATATAGAGAGAGAGAGAGAGAGAAAGAGAGAGAGAGAGAGAGAGAGAGAGAGAGAGAGAGAGAGAAAGAGAGAGAGAAAGAGAGAGAGAGAGAGAGAAAGAGAGAGAGAGAGAGAGAGAAAGAGAGAGAGAGAGAGAGAGAGAGAGAGAGAGAAAGAGAGAGAGAGAGAGAAAGAGAGAAGAGAGAGAGATAGATTAACATGCTGGTAAGTTGCAAGTCAAGTTTGTACAAAAGAAAGAGAGGGGGGTAGTTCACATATAATAGTCAAAATCTCACTAGCCATTAAGCGCGATGTTCTCTATGCGAGAAAACTGAGCTGAGTCATTTAGAATGTATGCAGTAGCAGCAGACGATCGTTGCACAGTGCATTAGGGGATACAAAACACAGATACGCAAGATAAGATTCTGACCAAGCTTGAAGCAATGTTTAAATCTGACGAGGTTTGGTGTGTGTGAACGCCCCTCATGTGTAAATGATATTGACCCACGTGTCTCATCCCAGGAGCAGCATCGGTATCAATTCAGCATCGTCGGTGCCGTCAGAAACAAATAGAAGATAAATGGTATCGATTTCCATACCCAATAGCTGCTGCAACTGTAAGCAATAACTACCCCAGTAATCGAAATTCAAAACAGTTACCGGTATTAAAGTGGATTGAAATGAAGTGTGAATTTCAGTGTTAGTCTACAACTATGATATTAAAGGAACATCAACTCTCTCTGTACCAAGACAAGGAAAGCATACAGACCTTTTATACATTCAATGCACCTAAGGTATTCAGATGGTTGAAGATTGTTCTTACAATGTTGTTAACTGTCATGAAATCACAATAAACTATTAACCCAATGTATGCTTCATGTTTAATTTTTCACAGATAAATTAAAAATGTTAAAAGCAGGGAAGCCCATCCACAAAAGTCATGAAACTCTGCAGGAATCAGCAGTATGCCGGACAACAATGTGTCACACAAACGTTTTCAGGAAAAGTGAAAACCTATCCTTGTTTAAGTTTGAAAATGTAGCAACCACAGTCAACATTCATAATCCTATTGCTCACCAGTCTGTAATGCGTCGAGCATTGCTCGCATTGAACACATGCACTGTGGGTCGGACCAAAGTGGACAGGGACTGCAAGAACTGGTACATTTTTGAGGACCCATCCAAAACCTCAAAAGCTAGCAATAGATATAATTCCATTTAAAGTCAGTTTCCACTTCTGTTATTGGAAGGAAAGTTCTCATACAGTATTTTCTTCCATTTTCTGTGTGTGTGTGTTTTTTTTTTTTTTTATAAATTCTGATTTTTTTTTTACCTGTAAAAGAGCTACCTTGTCTTTAAGTGGCTCATCAATGTGAGAGTAATTGCAATGGTAGCATTTGGAAATAATCCCTTTGCAATTATTAGTCAAATTCATTTGTTGTTTTGCATATTTGAAATAGTTTTAGACCTTGATTATTACTTTACAAAGTTGGCACATAAAAGAGTCAATTGACACGAACTCCCTAAAAGTAGTAAACTTAGGCTAAATGATTATCATCATCTCACTTCTTCTACTCCTTAATGATACGATCTCTCAGGAGAGGGAGAGAAATGATCTACAGAGCTTGCAGAGCTGAATATTAAAAACATCCCTTCGTCCATCTTTTATGAAATGCTAGTACATCATTTATATTTACATTCATAGGTTTTCTATTTGATACAATATTTATTCTCTTCCCCTGCTTTCACCTGAATAGATTCCTTAGTAACTCGCTGATTTCTCCATTGTACTGTTACTGGCTTGACAGTGCTCTGTGGTCAAAAAAATATACTGATCATCACAGATGGTTAAACAAGCTTACTTTAGATCTGTTTTGTGGTGGAAAACAACACTTTTATGTGGCAAAAAACCCCAAAACAATCTGCCACACATAAACAATTATTTTAAATAACAGGTAAATCTATGCAACCTTGCAAGTTCGAGCAAATACATAATGTATAAGATATCAATTAGTAGAGGATGAAAGAAATAAGACTACTATATATGCAGAATCCCAAATATGATCCATTTTTAATAGTTGGCATCTGCCTCGGGGAAACTTTGTGATCCTCGATGATATCCAATTACTATCCTAAATCCCCACTTACAGTTACTGTAGGTCAAACTCTCTTCGGAGCACTATCAGTGAGAAAAGGTTTCTCCTCAAAAACAAAAGACATGCATACACATATATTCACCATGCACTGTATCTGCATATGACCATCTGATGTATGTGTGAGTTGCGTTTGAGTTTGTGTGTTTGTGCACATGCGTGCATGTGTCTCCGTGATTGAGAGTGTAGTCCCATATATAGTTTATACATGTCAGTAAATCATTTAAGATTCACATTTAAGCATTATACACCATTCACTTTACTTCTTGAGCCATTTCGTTTAAGAAAAGAAGACACTGCGAATCCCTCTGTGGGAAGAGTTAGACATTCTCCCCATCGGCCGTCAAATTTTGGCTAACCCTGTAAGTACCACGCACTGACAGCCCCCATTACTACAACTCAGTTGCTTGCCTATGGGACTGAGTGGGTTAATCAAATGTTTCAACTTCAGAACTGGGTCAGAGGAGTCAGAGTCAGAGGCAAGACTCTCCATTCCTTTTTCATTTGAACTGTCTTTTCTTTCTTATTACATAGATTCTCATCATTTTCAGCTGTAATTACATACATTCATGTTCTCCTGGACTCGAAATAGGATTCAACTGGAGCAGAACAGCTCTCAAAATAGACAAAAGATACCTGTGACCACACTTCACTAAAGGATGCAAATACTTTTTCTTGAGGTTATCAATCTTTTTTTATTACACCTATACATGTCTATGTTAAGATTCTCATTATTGTCCTGCAAACCACAAATGAATGAGCTGTTTCAAATCTCATTGGAAAGGAACATTATAGCCTCCAAATTACAATACACCTTTACTAGTATCCACTCATCATTATGGACTTGCACACTTACAATTAAACTAACTTCCATGCTGTTGGGCATATAATAATAATACATAGAATTTATATAGTGCACTTTCCATCTTAACTATTGTAGATGCTCAAGGTGCTTCAGAGCAAATAAAAGAGAGAAAAAAGAAATACAATACAGAAATACAAAATATATCTAAACCAAACTATTCATTTCAAAGCTGCACAAGACTTTTCATTCTATACTCTCATCTCCTGCTCCCCCAAAACTGAGAAAAGAGGAGATTGGTACAGTGACTAGTCTTCAAAATACTACACTCTATTTTCCAGGTTGGATCAGAAATGTCCAACAGGCTGAAAGCAAGGCTAACTTACAATAGACAGCCCTCATTTCATTCCAACAATACTACCATTGTGATGGACATGAAGTCATCCCCAGCCCAACATCCCCCCAAAGATGAAAAGAGAAAAGCGACTGAATAGATATCCTCAGAAAATCTGTTTGTGATTGACGCTGACACAACATTATCAATTATGAACGCAAGTTGTTTTTCTATCAGTGTAGGATGTGCGGCATTATAAATGCCTCCACTTATCGCATAAAGCGGCTGGCTTTTCTTGTTATCAAAACACATGCATTGTATCTGCATGCAGACAAAACATCTGAATCCCAGTATATCTTCAAGAAGAAATTGAAGTCAAACATAATACATGATTAACAGAGCACTTGTTATAACAAATAAGAATAGGGTTTGGCACAATTGTGCCTTTTATATAATTTCATTTTGCACTTTGCTTTTCTACAGTATAATGTGATTTTTTCTTTTAGATTGACAAGAAAATCCTCCTGGCTTACATTATCAAGTAGGTCTATGATCTGTATGTTTTATTATTGTATTTGTCTTTTATTTTCTTCTCAAGTTGCAAAGAACTCACTGCTGCATAGAATTACATATATGGGCAAGTTCATGACAGATCTACATCCCTCATTTTTCAAAAAGGATCTACTTCAAAACTTATTTTGTTTTCAAAGTTCACTGCATCAGGAATTATGCAGGAACAATAAGGCTACCATTCACCACCTTTATTTAAATTTTACTAAACACCCTACAATTGCATGTTCTTTTCGTGTAACGTCAGTTACCTACACATTTTTGCTCACTGAAGTTTAACAAATGCAAATGCATTGAAAATCTTAATATCACTTTATACACCAAGGTTAACTTTATTGACTGTATCAAGAACAAACTCCAGTTATTTGTAGCAAGAGAGATACACACATGAAAATGCCCATATGCAGCAGTGTTGTGATCGTATTCAAAGATTGTAATTAAATAAAAGTTGCAGAATATTCGAAGTAGTGTGCGTGTCATGGGGAGGTCAATTAATCACTCAATGAATGGAAAAGGCATCCAAAAGAGGATCACAACAGAACACAAAGGTTATGGATAATAAGGACACACCCTTACAACTTGCAGGAATCAAACAAAGAGTTTAATTCACTACACCACTGAAAACATTAATATTGAATACACACACATTATCAATCTATAGTAAGTACAGAATCCTTTGCAGTTTTTTTTAATGCATATCATGAGTTTTATTTCAAACCAAAATGATGAAATAGTTATACCGTTACATGTATTCCATGCATCAAGTCACTTAATACATGTATCTTGTTTGCTACTTGTTATCCATAATGGGGCTAAAATATAAGCCTTTTCCCACATTCTTCATCTTGCAGCTTGTATCAGTAACCAGCTCACTCAAAGCACAGGCTCATGGATTTGAAATGTGATTCCCTGTTTATTCCAAACAAAGCTTTCAAAGAGAAGCTTCAAGCTCCCCAGTGGAAGCTGTGGTCACATTTTTGAGAAAACAACACTGGCTGTGTTTTGAATATCAGAAAGCAATATCATAAACCCTGTTCATATACACCACCTATTTGCAAAATAAACACAACATTTGCGGCAATTTGCTGATGCATTAATTACCGAAAGCAACATATATATGAACCGGAATCACTCAAATAATGCGGCATTTGCTTTCTGTTTTTTCCGCTTATTTTGCAGCTATTTTGTGGATCGAGACCTAGTAATAATACTGCAATATTGCGGCAAGCGAATCTTATAAGCTGCGTCCGCAAAATAGCCATAAATGTTGCGCCTCGTGCATCTCCCTCTGGCATGTGGTTCGCTTATTGCACCGCTCGAATGGCTTAACAGAACATTTCACTAGCATGTGTTGGTTCTAGCTAGGGGTGTGGAGAGAGTCTAGCTGTCCAAACAGAGCCATATTACATTTTTTTAGTATCCATATGAATGGTGTCTTTAAAGCTTACTGGATTTTTCTTACCAACGTGCATCAGTAATAATAGGGGTATTATCGGGATAATGGCATATGACCGGGCTAGGGAAATGTGAATACCCAAATGCCTTTAGGATTCATGCCCCATTTTTAATGTTTGCCTCTGCAATATTATCATATTTCAAAGCTAGTATAATA
This sequence comes from Arbacia lixula, assembly GCA_963669155.1. Lineage (NCBI taxonomy): Eukaryota > Metazoa > Echinodermata > Echinoidea > Arbacioida > Arbaciidae > Arbacia > Arbacia lixula. The sequence goes on from OZ022577.1 coordinate 13,098,893, forward strand.
CTGTTTGCAAACAATTACCAGATAATGTGAGCAATTACAACAATGACAACAATCGGGTCAACTTTGTAAAATTTGAAACCTGACAGTGGCATAGGATTCAGTCAGCTCATATAAACCATTCCTTTATAGTTTGCCTCTTAGACTCACTATCTTCCCACCACCAGCTGGAAGAGAAAATGGAATTTAATTTGTCTTTATCATCACATATATCTTATCACAAAGCTCATAGAATCACTTGCATCTTTTTAGAGGGTAATGTTCAAAATACAGTCATCACTTCAAAGGTCTGTAAGCATTACACTATATGATCATTCAATAATTGAATCTATAATGTAATTGCCAATATAATGCCAGTTAAAATCAGTTTTCAGTTCTGATATCCTGAGTAAAGTTCTTCTATAAGCTGTGGTATTTTATTAGATGAATTCAAAAAAGTTGCGAAAGCTATACACCACCTTTCATGATATTCCATGAATTTGTGCTGTCAGTGAAAATCAAAACAATTTTTCAAAAGCTATACACTGTGTCAGGAATTTGCCTGTGGAGGATTAAAACAAATGTTATATTACCTAAATCTCATAAGAAAACATACATTACTACAAACATTTATGAAGCATTTTGCATGAGTATTACCTTCATGGGAGGTAACACAACCCAGTTTGGTGAACTCAGCATGGATATCTGATATCATTGCCAGTAGCATTTATACTGAAAGCAGAGAGAGTGAAAGACAGGAGAGATTCAAATTGATCAAAAGGGGCACAGATGTATGCGCAGGATTTCATAATACATGTACAACTTACTTTATGAATGAGTACAGGATGACAGATGACAGATAACAGATAAACAGATGACAGATAAACACCCATGTAAAAAAAAAAAAAAAAAACATTTTTGTGTCTGATATTCAAGATTAAGGTTCCTCATGATGACATTCTATTACCCCTGGACCTGCAATTTCAGTGGATTAAATGATACAGCATACATGATATCACCCCTGGGATGCGAATTCGCAAACATTTTATAGAAAAGATGAAATCCCATCTAAATTCAGATATGGAGGTTTTGACAATCAGTCTCCCAGCAGACATAATCCAATAAGAGAATTTCCAGAAGTCATTGAAAGTCAACATTTCAATAAAAGCATCCATTTAGTCAAGGAAACAAGATGATTCATAACATATCTGATGGTATACATTACAATAATCAAAATCCATCACTTAAGCTCCATTTACATCCTCCATCTATCTGCAAATTTAATCGTATTCATTTTCAATCTCATATTACCAATAGTGGAAAAACCTGGGGCCATATTCATGAAGCCTTGATAAGCTAGCTGGTTGATAAATCTTTATCAACTTGTTAGGCTTAGCGAGGTTTCATGAATATGGTCCCTGGATAAAAAGAAAGGGCATCAGCTAAATTTATGGTATTTAGGAGCTGCTTTACTATTCAAAGCCTGTTTTAACACCTATTTCCTTGATAGGGGCCTAAATAAATGCCATGTTTAGAACAAAAACAGCATCAACGCCCTTGTTTGCGTCTTGCTTGACGTCTTTATGACACCGTTTTATCAAGGGTGTAGTACAAGAGGGCTTTGAAAAATACCAATAATTGCGTGGAATACTACACCTCTCGGAGCAAGGAGTTGTGACTCTGCATTAAAGACAAGTATCAAGAGGCAAACCCACAAATTTTATGGTTTTAAAGAAACAGTGTTTTTTATCTAGATTTGCCCTGACTCAGTTGAAAGTATCTAATGTACACACAGGTTCAACAGCTCTGCAATAGTTAACCCTTCAAAGGTAACACATTTAGCCTTATATGTCTCAGCTCTTTTTTCATCAAAATGTATCTTAGTATATTCAAAGCTTCAGGCACTAAACTTGTTTCCGAGAGATAAACACAAAGCATATGCCCTTTGACAATAGGCTTGCTTGGAAACCAGTGGTTTTCATACAGACAGACGCACATAAACACACATGGATTTGGTGTATGGTAATTTGCTGACAGGGATTTACTTCTTATTCTCAATAATCCTCAACTTAAAGGGCATATACTGTACTGGGAAGACAAAAAACCTTCAAATGGTGATCGTGAGCAATCTCCTTGCAAATGGTCTTAAATGAGTGTATTGTCCAATTTAGAAACTTGCTGAAAGCTTTTTGCCCTCAAATGATCCACATGCAGGGCTGCCAACCTTTGAAAGTCAAAATTCATATTCAGCACCTCCAAAATTCGTATTTTTCCACCAGAATTCGTATTTTTAATGATGAAGGTAGTAAGTCTAAGCCTGTGACTAAACAAATACACTGTATTATCCGTTTAGTTCTATATCATGGCCAACTGCCACTGACAGCTGATCGGCAGCTAGCTAGCAGTGTGTAGCACTACTGCTAGTACAGTGCAGCTCAGTACAGTGCGCCACCACACTGACCCTAAGTCTAGCTTTCCTTCCCCAGAGTTTAGGGGGGAAACTTAGCTAGTAGTAGGGGTTACAAAATCGTAAATTTTCGATCTTTTTTTTTTCTAAATGATATGAAAATGTTTTTAAAACAACCTGAATATCATTAAAATGCACCATAAATGATATTCTAGTGTCCAACACTTACATTCCAGGTCTCAGTTTCTTCCTATCTTGCAGTGATTTGAGGCAGATTTCGCCGTTTTTTCAGCTCTCCATCTTTAGCCTGGCCTAGTTCATTATTTCAAAAGGGTGCATATATCTGTGTTGTGAGGGACAGGTGTGCGGAATTTGAACATAAGCATAGCTTGGGAGCTTGCCTCCCCAGAGTTCTGGGGGAACTCGGCTAGCGGTAGGGGTTCAAAAATCATCAATTTTCGGTTTTTTTTCTTTTTCCAAATGTGATGAAAATGTTATTAAAACAACCTGACTACGATTTTAATGCACTATAAATGATATTCTAGTGATATACACATATATTCCAGGTTTCAGTTTCTTCATATCTTGCAGTAATATGAGGTGAATTTCTCCACCTTTTTAGCCTGGAAAGGCTGGCCTGGTTCATTTGTTCATTAGGGTACAAGTATCTATGTCGTGAGGGACCAACTAGTGTGTGCTGAATGTACATGTATTGCCATTGGAATGAGTGTCGTGAATGCAGTCGGCAATTAGGGGTTGCAGAAAGAGCTACGTGATTGGCTGAATTATTCTACGATGCTAAGGGGTAGTTTATTAATGCTAACCATAACATTTTACTTTACAAATTTATTATTATAATAATGGTCTCCAAATGGTTATAAAGGTTAATTTATGCCACATTAACGCTCGTGAAGAGGCAATTTATGTCCTTTTTTTGTGAGTTATTTTATTTTGCCGTGAAATCGTACTTTTATGATGCGTTTTCGTGTTTTCGTACTTTCGTATTCTCTTCCGATTTTCGTAACAAATACGATTTTTCCGTAACGGTTGGCAGCTCTGCACATGTGGAGAATGTAGTGATTATTCTCAAAATTATCAAAATGTTCGGGCCCAACATTTTCAGGATTTGTAATCTAATCACGAATTTCTCCACATGTGGATCATTTGAGGGCAAATAACTTTCAGCAAGTTTCTAAAATGGACAATACATGAATTTAAGACCATTTGCAAGAAGATTGCTCACGATTACCTTTTTAAGGCTTTTTCATCCTCCCAGGACAGTATATTCCCTTTAAGTAATGCTGTTGTAAAAGGTTGTTGGGTATTATTGTGTTCGGGAGACCAGTCTGCACATTTTCTACATGGACTACCTTTGCGAAATGCTGCTGGAAAGATATTGCAGCCATTTTTCAAAGTGGCCTTGGAAATATAGTATTGACAACTATTTAAGATAACATTTTAATGGAAATTTTCCCACATCATATGAGGTATCATATCAAAGAAGATGTGACCTTTGACCTGACCCACATCATAATCACTTAATTGTCTTGTCATATATCATCATTGTACTGACTTTGATTTCTCAAGTTATTTAAAAAATGACATTTTAGATTTGTCCTTGACCTGTGACCTATAATCTAATTAGACCTAAAATCTAGTAAGTTATTTGTCATATCATATATCATCATTGTCCAAAGTTTGGAGAAATGTCATTAATTATTTCTTGAGGTGTGAAAAAAAATACTTCAGAATTTTACCTTGACCTTTGACCTGTCTGACCCAAAATCTATTATCAGTTAATCAGTTAATTGCCATGCTGTGTATTATCACTACATGAAGCTCATTGAAATTCTGTCAATTATGTTTTAAATTTTAGCGTCAATGAGATTTGGAAGGATGGATGGAAAGAAGGACTGACAAAAGAATGGATGGACGAACATACAACCCAGAAATAAAATGCCATCCAGCAACTTTGTTGCGGAGGCATAAAAATTACAACTCAAATAAACTGGAAATTAAACATCATTAGAGAAAAAGGTCTCGTGACTTTCCATCAATCAATATGCTTGTACTTACCCTTTCAACATTTAAATTGATTTTCAACTATTGACATGGCAGGATCAAAATGTTTGTGTGTATTGTGTAATTTAGTCAATCCACAGTCTATCGGCAGTACCATATGCTAATGAGCAAAATCGGACAATTCATTCAGATCGTCTCACGACACTTTTTCCACTCTCGCACGTCTCATATATCCTGAGAGTTTTCATGCCAAAGTTTGACTGTATAGTTCATCTCAATCAGACATTTTGGTGCTAATTTGGAGGTACGGTAAGTACAATTATTTTCTTAGCTGCATTTTGATGAATTTTGACAAATTTTCCACCATGGAAAAGTCATGAAAAGTGACTCGAAAGAGAGTTCGTAATTTTTCCCTGAAATTTATATGACTCGGAACAAGTGTGATCTTGACCCGATTAAAGGGAGACATCAAATTTCATTCACAGAAAACGATAGAGCAGGTTCTGCCGCTTCTAACAGTACTAAATTTTTTTCGGCTCAAAAATACATATTTCGAGAAATATGTACTGCATGCAGCTGATTTTCTGGAAATTTCACTCATTGGATACAACCCCGCGGTCACGTGAGTCCTCATTTCCGCGTATTTAGACGCATTCTTTACGTGTTTTGCAGGCTCACTGTGAGGTAGACAAACGTCATCCCAGTCCCGCACACTCTTTTTTGAGTAGGTTTTGTTATACCCTAGTGCAATGGCAACGTGTAATTGCTATGCTGTAGTGTTATTGTGTCTCAACATTGAAATAGGGACATTAGGGTTATATGAATTGACCGTGAGAGGTTAATGAGAAGAACAAACTCAGTGGTTCTTTGCTTTGGCTGCCTCTTTGCCGGCTTGCCTTTGCTTGATTCCCTTTCCGAACTTCGCTTTAGACTGGTTTGCTTTGAACTATATAAAAAAAAAGACTCACTAAACAGTAAACTACATTCAGGCACTTAATTCTTCTGAAAACGAATATGAAATAATAAACTGTCAAGTTCAGCCTTAAATTAAGGCACATTCACGCAAAAGCTGTTTGTCACTGTTTGTCACTAGTGTGGCAGGTTGCTTCTTTTGTTCCGTGTGAAAAAGAAATTACGCTGTCCCCAGCCAGGCCGAGCATGGCCATGGCATTGGTCCATTACTCCATTATGCAGGACTTACCTTCTTGATTGAAAACAGAATAGAAATTACTCTTAGTGTGTACTTCTAAAAAAAAAATCTTAAGGCACCACATTATGTTCTTGGGCACTAGTAATGCTGTCATTGATGGCCCTTACCAGCCTCTGTGTTATGTTGAGTGCTAAAAATGTTGCGCTGTGAACAATATTTTTATTTTTTATCTGGCATATAATATTTTGTATTCTGATTGTAATAAAAGAATATATTTTGTACCCCCTATTATGTGTACATCTAAGTAACACATACATCGTACGCTTATAATTATTTTCAATGCAATGAAGCCAGGGAAAAAAAATACCCAGGGGCTTGGGCAATTTCGCCCCCAAAATGCTTAAAAGAGCCCTAGAAAATGTTCATAGAGTCCTCGAAATTCCCATAGACACTATGTAAAATTGTAGCCCAAACAGCCAATGTGCTCAAAAAGAAGCCCCCGAAAAATTTAAATTAATTCATTCCGTGAATGAACCTCTCTGGGTGGGGCGGGGGGGGAGGGAGGGAGGGAGGCTTTTAAGTTTAGGTGATGTGAAAATGTTAATAATAACATAATAATATGTTCAACGTGTATCAATGTACAAGATAAATGTGAGCGGCACTATGGCAGCACTATGTACACTACAGCTCAAAGGAATTGACAGAGGGAAAGGGAAGGTGCCGCAGTTTTAAACCGCAGTATATTTCGTCCAGTTCGGCATGAAACACGATGCTTTAGCCTAAAAAGCATTATGTTTCATGCTGAACTGGACAAAACATACCGCAGTTTAAAACTGCGGCTCCTTCCCTTTCTTCCCTTTCCCTTTCCCTATGCCAATGCCTTTGAGCTGGAGTGTATATACACATAGTAAGGGTATTATTCAGAATTTTTGGAGAAGTGTGCTAGTACTGTGATTGATACCCACAAATTTTACATTAATTTGTGTGAAAATGTGAGAGATGTTAATGTACAATATGATTCTTATCAATTGACCCAGAAATATGAAGTTTCAAAAATCATCGGACAACCTAGCTCGCTTAGTTGCTTATACTAAAACAATGTATAATTTTCCTTTGCTCTTCATTGTAGAAAACACATGGCTCAGGATTCTTCATCAAGCTGCCAGGACTAATCTTCGCCATTTGCATAAGCCAGCAGGTATTAAATGACGTCACTCATGGATGTGATGTCCCAACCCTAGTATGCTGGAGTGCGTTCCTCATTAGGAAAAATGTGAGACAAGACAGGTGTTCAGCCGAGCTACCAAGTCTAATGCATTCAGGGTCCGTCTCACGCATCACACCCATTTTTCTCACGCATCAGGACCCAACAGAAAAAAAGTAGCATTATTTGCTATAGACTCGCACTGGTCGCCTTAGCAAGAGCCATCTACCGATCCAACACACAAGACGAATCAAGAGTGCAGTCAGCGAACAGCTAGTGCAGCATGTACTAAATACATTATAGTGAATCGCGTGCATGGATCGCATGGTTTTGTACATATCGCCATGGATCGTACTACGTCGATATTGTGATGAAGCCCATCAGCTGAGATGCAGTGTCATGAAAATCTCACACGTAAATTTGTTTTGAACCTGACATCTCTGGTTCAGTCGTGCGATAATAGCAAGCACAGACAGTAATTATTATGCTGGTGATTCTACTAGCCACATGGCCACCAACATACAAAACAATTTTGCCACCATTCTGCAGTCGTAAGGGCCACTACTGGAAATGAGATGTTCCTTTCTTGCTCAAATCAAACGACTGGGTCTTGCGATTTAGCCAGTCACAGAGTCGTATGATTGTTGTCTTCGGTAGCCTTTAGTCTAGAGTCTATTGCACAAAGCAATTTCCAAACTCATTTTCTAACTTATAATCTAACATGTGGACCACGGCCACTGACCAAAGACTATGTAATTATGGGACGAAATTAAATGACTGTCAATATTTTCTTTAATTATTTGCCTAACTGGAATGTTTTCTTGTTGGTATTGTTGATGTGACTGATGATGATTTTGTACTAAACATTTCATGTTTTACATTTTTTCCACATAGCACATAAATAATTTGGATGATGTATATCAAGCTAGTTATAAAGGGCAAGGGCTTTCTGTTTCTGCGGTAATTCCAATTAGAAAGGAAACCTTAGGTATATCCGTAGTAAGAATAGCATGCTCAATCCTACAGATTGACCCGATTACAGGGCATATACTGTACTGGGAAGACAAAAAGCCTTCAAAAGGGTGATCTTGAGTAATTTCCTTGCCAATAGTCTTAATTCATGTTTTGTCCATTTAAGAAACTTGCTGAAAGTTATTTGCCCTCAAATGATCCACATTTGCAGTTATTACTGTGATTAAATCACAAATATTCCAAATGTTTGGGCCGAACATTTTGAGGATTTGTGATTTAATCATGAATTTTTCCAAATGTGGATCATTTGAGGGCAAATAACTTTCAGCAAGTTTCTAAAATGGACAATACATGAATTTAAGACCATTTGCAAGAAGATTGCTCACGATTACCTTTTTAAGGCTTTTTCGTCCTCCCAGGACAGCATATTCCCTTTAAGTAATGCTTTTAACAGTAACATTTAAACTTTAGATATAGAAGCTTTCAAATGATATTGTGACTAATTACCCAGGGAGCAAACCCCGATTTTGAGTGTCCAACCGACATGGGCTGTTGTAAAAGGTTGTTGGGTATTATTGTGTTCGGGAGACCAGTCTGCAATACATGAATTTAAGACTATTGGCAAGGAGATTACTCACGATCACCCTTTTGAAGGCCTTTTGTCTTCCCGGTACAGTATATGCCCTTCAAACACGAATCACCCGCAAAATATACATTTATAGCTAGATATATTAATTTCCCACTCAAATATGGTTTAAATTAGCTTGCTCAACAAATTTTTTTTTGTAAAAAAGAGATAGTTTCTAAGACATTTTTTCCAGATTTTTCGGCAAGATTGAGGGAAATTTTCATCGTTTTAAAGACTTCAAAATGGTGCAAAAAGCAGATAGCATGCTAGTTTTAACTTTTTCCTTTAATATGGTATCAATTTTGTATAAAGAAATGGATAACATTTGCTCGAGTTATACTAGTTTATAAAACACGTCTACATTGCCCATCAGAAGCCTCGTCAAGGTCATCGCCAAAGCGAGTTGAACGAAAGGAACGACTTTTTGCGACCTGCCGATTGACTGATCCAATAGCAACTGCCATCACAGTGTCATTAATTATTCATGATGCTTCTGGCAAAAAAGACCAGTGTATGGACATGTGTGAAGCACCATGGGCATTGTTGTCTTTGGAATTAATTATCTGATGCGCGCAAACTTTTGGTCCTGAGTTGTCCAAAAGGGGAAATCAAATTAAATATTCAAAAGATTATTACAAGGATATCAACTCATACAAAAGGGCAGCATACTGTCTAGCTCCATACGAGTTCATACATTATTACACACATAACTGTATGAAAAAAAAATCATTCCATTGTCAAAAACAGAAAAAGAGCAATTTATGGAATTATTTTGGACACAACACGAGGGAGAGCACATCACACGTGACATCACAAAATTGACATTTTAAAAGATCATAACTTTCATATCTTTTGACGGATTTTCATCAAACCTTCACCAGTATGGTTCTTTCATGTTTCTGCTTTGATTGAAAGCAACTTATTTTGAGGGTGAACTACATCCCTTTAATGAGAGACTAACCTGCATGGTGCACTGGGGTGCATGTAGTTGCAGTCATTCCCGTTCTTGCAGGCTGGCCAGAACTTACATCTCTCATTTACCTTCTCCTCCACCTCTCCTCCATGACCTTGCTCTGAAAACAGGATTTTCAATCAAAACCAAAATAAGCACAGCATTACCAACTGGCCAACAGTAAGCTTAGTAAAGGGGCATTCTGGGGTAATTTCAATTTTGAAAAGAAATTTTAGGCATACACCCAGTAGTAGTAAAGATAGCATGCTCCATCCTGTAAATCCTTCATTTATCCTTTACACAAAATTCCATTTCCACTGGTACAAAAATAAATACAACATACATAAAGATAGAATTATATGATATAAACATAGTTAAACATAACATTAAACATGAACATACATACACACAATGCTAAACCTGGCACAGGCCCTATTGTGTGCGTGGCACAGAGAGCGTAGCGCGGGGTGCACACAAATAGTTCATATTTTATAGGGTTTTATAAACCTTGGGTGCTGTATACTTGTACTGCTTCTCAGGAGACTAACTACAGCAATTCGACTGCCACGCAGTCGATAAATATGCCTTCGCCTCTTTGCTACCTCTATTTAGATTATTCTCAGAAAATCTGTTTGTTTGTTTTTTAATGTTCCAGTGACTTTCTATGTGAATTGAAAATATCATATTCTGTTTTCCATGTTTAGCGAAGTTTGGCAATGTTTATTTGACCTAAGATATGACCTTAAAGCTGATCAGTTCATTTCCATGTATTGATTCAATTTGTACCAGGTTTGGTTGGCATTGGTTCATTGAATTTCTCGCTACAAAGTGACAAATACAAATTTCTGGCAAAACTCATTGTTTTCAAACAACTATAGGGTAACTTGAGAATTGAGAATACCCTGTTCCCATGGTAAATGAGCTAACATACAACATGTGTATTTATTCCCAAGCAGTACACACAAATCCCATAGAGCGCCACTTTGTCTGGTTAATTGCGCATAAATAATGTGTTTATGTAATATACACTACTCCAGAATTGCATAAGATTTCTAAGCTTATCATCCATTACCTTCATCAGACTCCTGGAGGGAGAAGGCTACGGGCTCGATCCTGGGATGGGGTGAAGAGAAGAGGGCTTCCTGCAGGATGTGTTGATGCTCCTGCTGCTCCGAGGGGGAGGTGGAGACCCGCTCCATAGCAACCCTCTCCATACGAGGCTCTTTGGCAAAGAGGGAGGCTTTCTCCTTTTGCAGAATCATCTTGGAGACAAACAAACATGGAGAGAGTGAAGTGATAAACATGTATCTCGTCAAAGCAAACCTGTTTATAATGACCAGTCTACTAAAACATTTATAAATAGTCTTCATTAACAGCTGCAAGTTAAACACAAACTGGCCTGAAAGGATTGAAGTTGAGTAGTCTTTAAGGAGTTGGCCTTTTTGTAGAATCACCATGGAGACACACAAGAGTGAATTTCCATTTCTTAAGATATTGCTGAGGATTGAGGAGGCAGACATTACCATCTTGATTCTTGTCTTGATGTCTTTCTCACACCTGGCTTCTTCTGTGATTGTGCTTCCAAGATATTTGAAAGAGGATATATCTGTTTAACTACTTGGTTCTTTGACTTCAAGGTGCTATCAGGACTTTCCCTCTTTAGAATGATATACTAATTATGTAATTTTACAAAGTGTTGGGAGGCCTCCATTTTAGAGTCATTACATTATCCAAAGATATAGAAAACATGAACCTTTGCAAGAGTGGTGTCTTTGTTAAAAATAATATAATAATGTAGCATAAAAATAACGGATTGGGATCAAGTATACCCCCCCCCCCCCCCCCCGACCCCAGTATCCCTGCCACTGGGTGAGCATTATAATTCTTGGCATGCTGATTTGTAGTTTTAGAAATGTTTTTGAGCCTGTGGGGGGGAGGGGGAGGAATGCTTCAAGATTTGTATAAATGTATTTCCATTTGAAATCTTGAAAAAATACTGTACACTCATGCACTCTTAAACTCTATTTGTTATTTTCGCGCACACAACATCAGCTCAGCCTCAATGACACCACAAAGCAGTGTTTTAATTCAGTATCATGTCAATCCTTCGTCACTGAAAATTTTCATATATCATAAACTGGAACACAATATAATCTTGGGGCTCACTTTCACAGACTTTGGAATATGTCTTCAAAAGGATGACACCATAATTACATGTAGCAGTAATGTAGGATGCTGTATAGGTTGAAGCTATATTCAGCAACTCATCTTTTTGACAATCACTGTCAATTAATACATTAATACACAATAATACTCATCCACTAGTAATTTGAAATGCTCAAATCCGATAAGCACTCTTACATGTGCTTATGAAGCTTCAAAGCCTCATTTTTGGAGCACCTTCAATGCGTTAACTGGCATCTTACAACCTGCAGAAGGTCAAATCACTTAATGCATGCTCATACAGAAACAGAATAAATCTGGAACTCTAATATTCTCATTTCTTCTGCCTCTACGCACACAATTATAACTGATTTAAACGAGTTTGCTTTCTCTGACAGATGGGGAGCAACATATTAAAGAGACTGATCCCTGAATACCTGGTCAGAATCGGTTGACTTACTATTTCCACCCACATGCTGTCAACCTTTCTGCTGCTCCAGGCCAGTGCCCTACATGTGCATGGAGGCTATTGACAATTTTATACAAATTTTAACTAAACACAAGTTCACATGAATATGAGGTTATGGTATGTGAATAAGATGCTGGTTTCTCTCTCTCTCTCTCTCTCTCTCTCTCTCTCTCTCTCTCTCTCCTCTCTCTCTCTCTCTATCTCTCTCTCCTCTCTCTCTCCCTCTCTCTCTCTCTCTCTTTATGTTACCTGATTTCTCACTATCTTCAATATCTAGTGTGCTTCTTTTATTTGTCACTTTTTATTCATACCAATTTCATTTATCTTCTCTTAAGTTATATGTTATCCTGCCGTACCTTTCTTTTTTTCAAATGATCTTTATTCTTGAATCCATAAACAAATGAAACCATTTTCGAATGTAATATCCCCTTCATCTCACTCACACAAAGACACACACACATGAGATTTAAATAGCCACTTGCTTCCCTGTGACCCACCATAGTTTAACCCTCTAAGTACCAGATTAAGTGCTGTGCTTTGTGTTTTGTGTGCATAAAATTTGCATACATGCAAAAATGACATATAAAGAGTTAATACTTGTAAGCAATCGTACCTGTTGATAGCGCAATGATTGCATTGGTTCGTAGTCATAGTACTTCTCCTCCATGACCTCCATCTCTTCCTCTTCCTCCCCCTTGTCTTCCTCCGCTTCCTCCTCCATGCTCACCATGGCCTCGTACCGAGTCGGAGCCACCGCCTGGCCCGCCCCCAGCAGCTTCCCAATGGGGGTGGGCCGATACGTGGGCTGCTGCTGGGCCGATGCCTGGCCTACCAGGGTCAAGGAGGAAGCCACGTCAGGGGGGTAGGGAGGGTGGTGGTGGTGGGGTGCACTCCTCTTCTTGCCTTCTAGCGTCACAATGAAGCGGGGGTTCAAGTCTTCATGAGTCGATGATGGTGGTGGTGAGGGCTGGATGGGCAGGTGTTGCAGTGCAGACAGTCTAAGAAAAAAAGTCAAGCTCAGTTTGAATGACTAGTACAATACATGTATGCATCAAGCAGAGATTGTAGTGCAGACATGCTCAGAAGAAAAGTCAAGCTCAGTACTAATGTCATGTATGATATGAACCCCTCAAAAAAACGTTCTGAAAGTCAATGAGGAATGATGTATCGTTTGTTGCTTTATTATCATATGTGACTATGGTATCATTAGCAAGCTTGAATTATTCTCTTCACATTAGTGTGCTTTTTCCTACAATTTAGAAATCATGGAATGAGCAAAACTTCTGAATATAAGGAAAAGTCAAAAGTGAAATGTTGCATTGTTGTCAATTTCAACAGCTCCATTTCTTTTAAAGATGTTTTGAATTGTGCCAAGGTGACAGTGTGCGACTTGCATGAATGCCAACAGTGTAATTTTTGTTTCATCATGATCATCATCATAATGATTTTTTTCTCTATTTTTCTCAGCACTGCTAAGCCCAGCCTTCAATAACTCGTCCAGATCATGATTGTTATTGTGATATCATCAGAGGTAGATATTAGCAAGACAATAGACAGAATTATGAACATAACTAGCCAGTGCAATGACTACGTCCACACACTCACAACAGCACATGTCTGCGCACAATACCAGCCAAAGAAATGAACATATCTACACAACCCCCACAGGAATTCAATATGGCTGTATAAACAACAATCTCCCCCACAGGACTTCCTAGCACATTTCTTCTCTCCCCATTAAATACATAATCAAACACTGGCTCAGCTTTAACAACAGAAGGCCGTTTCTTTTTTTCTTTTTTCTTTTTTTTACATGCATGATTTTTTTTCTCTCTGGAATTGTACGCTTGTAGCAGTAGCATGCATCCTGATCGGCTGTGTGGTTGTGAGTCAGGCCTCAGGGGGAACACATTTTCTCAATAACAGAGCCCATGACATTGACATGTATGTTGACTTCTGTTGATCGATTAGAATGTCCAATACAAAATCACTACTTGTCCAAGCTCAATATATAGCATACATTTTTTATTTAGTTTTATTCATTTTCTCAGCACTGCAAAGCCCCTCCTCTTAAAAAAATCCTCCACATCAAGATTCCTATTTTGATATTACCAAAGGTAGAAAATCAGTTAATTATATAAGGTTATGCATACAGCTAAAACATGCAATGTTTGTTTTCTTTTATGGTCTGCCTGTTTGACACAAATTGTATTTTTCTTGCCCAGACTTGATGAAAATTAGTCTTTGGCTGACCCACGAACTGTGTTAAAATAAATTAAAGATTAAACTAGAGCAATTCGACTGCCGCGCAGTCGATAAATATGCCTCCGCCTCTATGCTAACTTTATTTAGATTTATTCTCAGAAAACCTGTTTGGTGGGCAATGAACCATTTAATTCCTATGTGAAATGAAAATATCATATTCTGATTTTCCATGTTTGGCAATGTTCATTGACCTTTGACTTCCAATCTAATCAGTCCGTCTAAAGCCATCCTTGTATCAAGTTTGTTTAAAATTAGCCAATCTGGGGGTAAAGTTCATTGACCTTTGACCTTTCAGAAATTTTACACACACTTTCACCAATCTACCTCCATGAAGTGATACATCTCTGTACCATGTTTGGTTCACATTGAACCATTAGTTTTGCTGTCAATATGAAAAATGTTAAATTTGGCTCAATTTTTAGCCAATTTTGGCATAGTTCATTGCCCTTTGACCTCTGACCTTTGAGAATTTTCACCAAAAATATCATCAGTCTACCCCCAAGTAGTGATCCATCTTTGCACCATGTTTGGTTGGTATTGCATAATTGGATCTTGATTTATTTTGAAAAATATTACTTAGGGGGCAATTTTTGAGCTATTTTTGGCAAAGTTCACTGACCTTTGACCTTTCAGGAATTTTACCCAAACTTTCATCAATCTACCTCCATGAAGTGATACATCTCTGTACCATGTTTGGTTAGAATTACACCATTGGATTTGGGTTTATTGTGAAAAATATCAATTTGGGGCCAAGTTTTAGCAAATTGTTGCAAATTTCATTGATCTTTGACCTCTGGCCTTCCAGGAATTTCACCAAAAAATGTCACCATTCTATTCCCAAGTAGTGATCCATCTTAGTACCACGTTTCATGAGAATTGCATTTTTTGGATTTAGTTTTATGGTGAAAAATATGAAGTCTTGGGCAGTTTTTTGTCAATGTTGGCGAAGTTCAGTGACCTTTGACCTCTGAACTTTCACTAATTTTATCACAAATGTCACCAGTCTATTCCCAAGTAGTGATCGATCTTTGTAATATGTTTCATGAGAATTGCATTCTTGGATTTGCATTTATTGTGAAAAATTTAAAGCTTGGGGCAGTTTTCAGCCAATTTTGGCAAAGTTCATTGACCTTTGACCTCTGAACTTTCAGGAAATTTATAAGAAATGTCACCAGTCTATTGCCAAGTACTGATCTATCTTTGTACCATGTTTCATGAGAATTGGATCCTTGGATTTGGCTTTATTGTGAAAAAGGTCAATTTGGGGCAATTTTTCACAAAGTTCATTGACCTTTGACCTTTGACCTCAATCAGAATTGACCCCTATTTTACACACTTCATTGGTTTTATGCAATACACACATGTACCAAGTTTGAAGCAAATCTGGTTAACGGTTCTTAAGATATTGCCTAAACGAATTCGGGACGGACGTACAGACAGACGGACGGACGGACGGACGGACGGACGGACGGACGGACGGACAACCCGAAAACATAATGCCTCCGGCCACTTCGTGGCGGAGGCATAACTAGTTAATTCTTTCAAGTCAAGTGTGAAATAAAATGCATGTATCAATGAATGAATGAATGAACAAATTAATGAACAAACAAGTGATACCTGTAATGAAATAAAAGAATAAGACTCACCTATTCTGCTTAGCAGACAACATGGCAAAATGCAGCGGTCTCACAATGGTGGTCATTCTGGTGTCACAGACAGGCTCCTGTATTACCATCTCCTTCTCTTCCTCTCCTTCCTCCTGCTCTTCCTCTTCTTCCACAATCAGCTCCTCTTCCTTGGGAGTGATTTCCTCCTTGATCTCTATGATCTGGCGTTCGTCTGCATGCTCTAAGAAAAGCAACACAAACAGATTTTGATTCTCTTACATCTCCCACCAAGATGATCAACATCTTTTGCACTATAGTATACTAATAGTTTCCTTGCTGCATGTTTATCTGATAATGCTACAAATTCATCTTATATCTAGTCATAAAGCAGGTTGATCACTGGTTAACTTTTGACCTCTCACAGGGAAAGTTAATTCAATTGCATTTGAGCACATCAGTGAGCTAGTTATGAATAATTACTTGTACTTCTTTACTTAATACATCCATCATCAAACCTCATTTTCCTGTACACAATTTTTTAAAAGAAAACATTTATTTTCAGTCCATATGTAGAAGCAGTTCATGTGACCTTTGTCCCTTCTACTTCCAAGTGTATCAGCTTTCCCCTTCCTTGGTGATCTTTTGAGCTTTACTATGCTGTTCCCACGGTAACCCTCTGTGTGCTCAAAACAAACAACACATACCATCTTCCTCTTCAACGCCCTCTGCCGTCATGCGTCCTTCTGCTATATGCAGCTTTACGACAGTCTTCTCTTCTTCCACAGGCTCCCCATCACTGCTTGCTCCATTCTCCTCTTCTCCTTGCTCCTCCTCCTCCTCCTGCCCTTCCTCCTGCCTACCCTCCTCCCGATCTGCCCCTTTCGGCTCCTCCACTCTCTGGTAGCTGTGGGCATCAAAGTTCCTCTCATTGGCCTCCTTAAACCTCGACCTCGACATCAGCCCCAGCGGCCTGACGGTGACAGAAGCCTTGGCCTGATTGGTTGGCTGTTTGGTCGGCTGTTTGGTTGTTATGGTAGCGGAGACTGACTGGCTAGCTGCCTTGACTGCAGTTGCAAGCATTTTCTTTTGGGCAGACTTCCCTTTATCTCCAGCTTCCATGTCTGCTGGTATAGACCTATCATTAACAAAAGTTGAACCATCAATTAATGTACAAGACTGTTACAAAAACTAGTAGCATTGCCCACAAACAGAATAAAAAGTTCCTCCCTAAGTTATCATGTTAAGTAAAATATTATTAATTTGTATAGAGTTGCTAAAACATAAATAAACAAGAGAAATTTGACTGCCACACAGTCAATAAATATGCCTCCGCCAGTGCCTGGTTTCCATTGATCATCTCCTATGCTCAGAGAACTTAATTTCCATTTAATTACTCATTATTGCAAAAAATGTAATAGTTTTATAATTTTTTCATGTTCATTGACAGTTGACATTTGCCCTCTCAGGGATTTTAGCTAAATTCTTATCAATCTACCTAACTTTAGTGATCCATCATGGTACAATAAAATTTGTGACATATTTGTTATTTTCACTGTCAGTTTACAGCTTTATTGCATCAAATTAAATTGTCATCTGCCTGTATTCTAGACTCCCATATGTAAGACTTCAGCATCTCCCATTTCCCCATTCTGATGACTGTTGCACTGTGACTTTTTTTAAACCATCTCAGTACGTCTCATTAAATGTGAAATACAAGTATAAATCTCAAAATGCTTTTCATGACTTGGGTGGGTTAATCAAGTGCCTGTACTTCTCCTGCACAGGTGCCCCTCCCTTCTATCAGCACTCACCGAGCCACAATCTTCATGGAGCCCGACTTGCTGGCCGACCTGACAATCATCCTGCGCGGCTCTGTAAACTGGCCAGCGGCAGGGAACACACTGGTGGACTCCTGGGCCTGACTCATGGCCTTCTTCAGCAATGCCATGCTGTTCTGCTTGGTCTTGGGTAATGGCGGTCTGTCAACAAGAGAAAGGACATCGAGGTAGTGGTGCCCTTTGACAGAGGCAGTGTAGCCTAATGATAACATCTACGAAGTCTAACAGTCATAGCTTCAAGAAACATTTCAAGAGAAGTGAAAAAATGTCCTTGTTTACATTTGAAACATAGTGACCACAATCTAAATCCATATATTATATTTCACTTGTCAGAAGGGCACAGTTTGCATCCATGCATTGCTGCCATGCAGAGAGATGTGATGTACATTGTATGCTATCTCTATCTCTAGCCTACAGGGACTGCTGAGTTTTGGACAACACGTCCAAGATTCAACTTCAAATCTAGCAATATAATTCCACTTAAAGGGCATATACTGTACTGGGAAGACAAAAAAAGTGTTCAAATGTGATCGTGAGCAATCTTTTTGGTCTTAAATTCATGTATTGTCCATTTTAGAAACTTGCTGAAAGTTATTTGCCTTCAAATGATCCACATTTATCTACAATAAGTGACTAAATCACAAATCCTCAAATGTTTGGGCTGATCATTTTGAGGAATTGTGGTTTAACCACTAATCACTCCAAATGTGGATCATTTGAGGGCGAATGATTTTCAGCAAGTTTCTAAAATGGACAATACATGAATTTAAGACCACTGGCAAGAAGATTGCTCACAATCACCTTTTGAAGGCTTTTTTGTCTTGCCAGTACAGTATACGCCCTTTAAAGTCGGTTTCCAGTCCTAATATTGTGGGGGAAGTTCTTATACAGTAAGGTGCTTAAGCTAGACTTCACAACCACAGTTTCAGTGAACAAATTATAAATGGGCGCAGGGCAATTTTAGCCCCTGCAATGCAAACAAGTGCACCTGTAAATGACATAAGTGCCCCTATTTTTCTTTTCATGCCATAAGGCTTGAAACAAAGCACCCACAAATAAAGAAGTGAAATTTCCCTTGCACAGTTCCACCACAACGTCTCCTATCATTAGTGAGATGCTCACCTGCGACGTGGCTTTATGGTGCTGGCCACTCTCTTGGCCACTGGTTCATCGTCTGAGTCTTCATCCTCTTGTATCACTTGACCGACCACCGAGCCTGGCCCTGACCGCTTCTCAGCTATAATCTGTGGTAGAGAGTGGGAAGAAAGAACACTGTTTATTGAAACAGCTAGCACCCATAATCCTCAGTTTTTTTAAGGACTGAGAAAAGGTTGACATCTTATGTGTAAGTTATTTATGTAAAAGTGGCTTAAACTGATTAAATGATAACACAAACTTACTGGACATACAAAGTGTTATGTAATAGGGTACTCACAGGGACTCAAACCAAAGTGGACAATTTAGAAAACTATAAAATGTGTGAATGTAGCTGAAGGTATTTGATACTCTCAGGGACTCAAATCACTGTGGACAATTTAGGAAACTATAAAATGTGTGAATGTAGCTGAAGGTATTGGGTACGCACAAGGACTCAAATCACTGTGGACAATTTAAGAAACTATAAATGTGTGAATGTAGCTGAAGGTATTTAGTACTCTAAGGGACTCAAATCACTGTGGACAATTTAGGAAACTATGAAATGTGTGAATGTAGCTGAAGGTATTTGGTACGCACAATGACTCAAATCCTATTGGATGAGTTAGAAAATTATAAAATGTGTGAGTGAACCTGAAGGTATTTGGTACTCACAGGGACTCGAACCACAGTGGACAAGGTGGTGAGTGTTCTTTCTCCAGCCTCAGGCTCAGCTTTTCTCTTGGTTGCCGGGAGACCAAGTCTGGACTTGACTGACCCCTTTGGTGGCAGTGGTGCCTGGTCTTCCCTCGCTCTCGCCCTACCAGACCCCATCGTCACAATAACAGGGGGAGAGGACTCCCTTTGATGTTGGGGTGCAGCAGCAGTCCTCGGCAACACAACCTCCGACTTAGCTGCCTTGGTGACTTTTGGTGACTTCTTTTTGACCTCGCTTTGTTTGACTTTCACATGTTTTTCTGAGGCGGGCCTTTTCACGCTTTCACTCATCTTGATTTCCTCATCAAGAAAGTCATTTGTGTCTGGTAGGAGTGAAATTTCAGGTTCTAATGATGATGTCGGTACCTGCTTTGGGGCAAGAGGTTGCTCTGTCATTGTACGGTGCGGTGCAGTTTCAGCAGAAGTCTGACTTTGTTCAGGAGTTACCGCTGGAGCGCTTGCCCCTTCATTTGCCTTGGTCGTTTTGGTTTGTGGTACTTCACCTTCCAAAGTTTTCTGGGCAACTTTTTGTTCTGATGACGGTTCCCCACCTTCCATCTTGGGTTCCACTTTGGAAGAATCACCTGAAGTTTTGCGTTTCTTTTCTTTCTTTTCATCTTTCTTTTTAGTTTTCTTCTTTTTATCTTTGTTCTTTTCCTTCCTCTCCTTTTGCTCCTCTCTTGCAGCTTGCAGCTTCTTCAACACATCTTGCAACCTGTACAATGACAATCATGAAATAAGAATTGTAATCATATTTCACTCCAACAAATAACTGTCTCTCTCTTTACAGCAAAGATATGCCAAACATATATTTGAAAACTTCTTTCAAAGTGAAAATATTGTGCTATTGTCCAATTCCTTGAATATCTTGAATATCAAAAACAGATTTAACTAGGGTAATAAATGTATGTTATGTCACATCAGAATAAGAAATTATCTGAGAAATGGTTTTTTTTATTGCAAACTGCTTACTTAGCTGGTGTTTCAATAACTATAATGTAAAATGACTGTTGATTTCGGCACCACTGCGGTGTCCCTAAGGACTTGTTTGCGCTACAGACACCACTTTGGTGTCACCAAGGGCGGATTTTCATATTTTTTACACCACTGTAGTGTTACGCACACACTGAGTAGTGTTTTGTAGCATGAGCTTTGATTGGTCAGGATCCAAGTGCAGGTTAGGGGAGAGTTTCATGAAAGTTGTCAGCACTGACAAGTAGTCTTCCTCCGACAGTTACCACAATAACAGTCAGAGGCTAGTGCCTCTCAGCCAATCAAAACCGAGGATTGTTGACACTGACTATTTAGTCAGTGCTGACAACTTTCATGAAACGCTCCCCAGGAGATCTATTTTATTAGTGTGTGTATGTGTACATGATTTGATGTGTATCTACAGTACATATAAGCTACTTAATGGATCTCACATAATGGCCGTGTCCTTTGTATAGCTAATAATGGCCTTCATATAAGGCTTACTTTTTCAATCAATGTGTAGTGCCTCGGGAATTGTATGGTGTGGTCCTATACCTATCATTGTAGGGTATATTCTTTGTGACCCAGGAGACTGACACTCCATGCATTATCATATGCTTAACACACCCAACATTTAGTTATCCCTAATGAAATGCAGTATAGACCTACGAGGACCCCACTGCCGATGGGCAGGAGCAAATGGGTTTAGGGGACGTATGCTGCAGCGTGGGGGCTCCATGCACGCAGCTCGACACAAACATTCGGTCACAACATCCTCAATTTCATTCATAAATTTACATACTCTTTTGACCTATCTGCATTTTATGATGTTAGGAGAGGCTTAACTTACTGTTGGGCATGCAAAGCAAATGATAATGCATGCTTACAAGTAACAATTCAGAAGTGCTATTTTCCAGACTTTTTATGCCATTTTAGAGCTCATCTTGGCGAGAATCGTGGCTAAAGCTCTTGCGGCTGCACAATTAAATGGAGGTGCCTAGCCTGGCTTCCAGGCTGTTGGACATTTCTGATGCCAGCTAACAAATAGAGTCTAGTACTTCAACACTAGTCACTGTATAATTCTCTTTCTTTCTCGATCCGTCCCTCTCTCTTGGGGAAGCTCGAGGAGAAATTGAGAATGATTAGTCAACTGCAGCCAGACCTCTTCACAGAATAGTTAGGTTAAGAAATACCCAACAACATGAAAGCCAGCCTAGTATGCACCTATTGTTTGCAATGCAAGAGCACAGGACTGACAGTCAAGTCTTTCTGATTGGCTAGTGTCCCCAACACGATTCTGACATTAGGGACACCGCAGTGGCGCCATTCTCTTCAAACCAGAAAGACTTGGTCAGAGCCCCAACGGAACATTGAAGTGAACGACATAGTTATCCTTCAAGACGAGAGTCTCTGCCGCACTAACTGGAGAGTTGCCAAGGTTATTGAGACACTCACCAGTGACGATGGTCTTGTGCGAAAAGTGAGGCTTCTCATGGCAACTCCAGACGGTACTCGACAGACCCGTTCACAAACTGGTGGTCTTGGTCCCTAATTCGGACTAGTCAGCAACTAACTTTCTGATATTTTCAGATTTAATGTTTAATGTATGTTGTTAGTGAATGTGTTTGATATCTTCAAATCTAAGCAAAATGAGGCTGTGCCTCACTTGAATCGGTATGGAAAATCATGAATGATTTTGAGTGGGAGTGTAGCTGCCGCTGACTTAATTAGATGGTGACAATACTTTACCGAAATTTAGTATTCACTACACCTTATTTGTTTTACGACAGGGTGTCTATCTATCGTACCCCCCCCCCCCCCTTTCGCTCGCGTGGTGGATTAAGTTGGTCCTTCAAGTTCAGGCATGCGAGCGATTCGTCTTCGATGGTTTAGAATGCTATATGACTGTAACACTCAAATACACACAAGCGTACACGCAGTCCCAAACTTTCTCTTGCCTAACTCATCACGTACCCATCGTGCTGCGCTGCACGTGAAACAATGCGTAGCTGTATTTAATCGCTAATTCGCACACAACCAATGCACTGAAATCACACAGCTCGCACTTCGTCAATTTTCGTACTTCGAATAGAGGGAAAGTTCCACTCAAAAAAGTCAAAGGGCCCTCTTTCTTCGTTTACTTGCTGCTCTAAAGTATTAATGTCCAGCCAACGAGTTTCACGGCACTTTTGGTGAATAAAAAGATCGATCAGCAACATCCGTTCTTGCGTTGGTACTCATACTTTAGTGTGCAGCTACAATTATCCACTCCCTATCATAAGTACAAATATAAATTGATGACCAGCTAGTAGTTTTGAAGTATCAAAAGAATTAAGAATTTCTCTTTTACCCACCCTCCTCAAAACATTGGGATACCAGCGAAGTAAAAAGTGACTTACCAGCCACAGAATTTCTCTGTATTTGCTCCCATGAACAGTACCAGATCATCTTTCATCTGCTCTTCAGTTTTCTTGTTTGCAATCATCACCATGATGTAGTCTGGCAGCTCTTCATCTGTGAGATCAATGTTGGAGGTACATGGAGGGAGAGAGAGAAATGTGGCAGAGAAAGTGAGAAAGACAAATAGTGGGAGCAACAGGCGTAGGATGTGGAAAAAAGGAGGGGGTCTTGGTGTTAAGAGGCTTTACTAATGGTTCACTAGCAATTACCTTTCATTGAAGAACACATTTTGGAGACTGTGACCATTTTAATAAGCTATAATACTGTGTAGTGGGGTTTGGGGTAGCATGAGTGGGAGATTGGTATCTCGCGTTGCCGGCAACTGTTTTACTAGCCTTTAGTGTGTAGGGAGGGCGGAATTATGCATTGGATGCCCTGAATACATAAGTCTTGGGCTGTCACTACGACGCCATTAATTGTCCCACCAGTACTAGCAGTCACACGGACCCCATTTCCAGTGTTGCAAACGACACCAAAACCATTACAACTGTAAACATACTTTACAAGTAAAAGCTACTATTTATAAAAAATATATTACAGATTTTAGGAAAACCAGGATGTAGCTATTTGTAAAAACACTCCAGCTCAAAGGAATTGGCATAGAGAAAGGGAAAGGGAAGAAAGGGAAGGAGCCGCAGTTTTAAACCATGGTATTTTTTGTCCTAAAAAGCATTTTGTTTAATACTAAACTGGACAAAATATACCACGGTTTAAAACTGCGGCTCCTTCCCTTTCTTCCCTTTCCCTTTCCCTATGCCAATTCCTTTGAGCTGTAGTGTATATCCAAACCATGATACCAGGACTAAAATACGATTTCCAAAATACCCATTTGAATATAATTTTGTAGTCATGCAATGAACATTTTATTCCATTTATCATTATGAGCTATGTTATGTATCATTCTTTCACCTCAAACTTACAATGAATAGAATGTTAGAATACAGTGTGACATTTTTAAAAGTGATTAGAGAAGCTATATGAAAGAACACATATTTGCACACAAATGGAACTTACCTACGTAGTTCCCAAGATCAATAAGTTTTGCTCTTATTGCCTCCTGAAAAGTTAAAAAGAAATGTAAGAATATCATTCCACGGTTATAAACCATAGTAATATGTACCAGCAAATCAACACAACGTACGTATATCCCTTGGAACTTGGGAAGGAAATGTACTGAATAATGTACATGTTAATAATCAAGATCGTTTACATGGAGATATTCTAAATGTACTCACGCACACTTCAATCAGTAAGTATGATGGGTGGGCCATTCTCGCCGCACTTACGATTTGAGACGAAAACAAATACGTATTTCTATATACTCTGACACTAAATCACACTTACTTTCATGCTTTATATTTTCAAAATCATATTACAGAGACATTTTGAGTAAGCACTTACGAATAAATGTATTTTCAGTGCAAAACTGTTAGCCTGTCAATATTTGTTGACGATAAAGTTTTGGCCCTTAAACGCCGCACCGTTTACGTGTATTGTCAATGGGCTTTTCCTGATCGATTATGTGTTCGATTTTATGGTGACTTGGTGATTCGAATAAAAAAGAAAAAAAAAGAAATTTGTAGTTTGCTTGTTCATGTAATTTACGTTTGAAGTGGACTATTTATAGAAGAATTCTATTTTCTTTAAGGCTACCCTAGATGTTTAATGGAACGAGGTCCGAAAAAAAGGAGACTGCCATAATACGAGAGTCTTCATTTCGATCGTATTTTCTCGGAACGCGCATGATGTAGTGCCGAAGGCATGCACATCACGATCACACTGACTTCTCCGTTCGGCTACCGAAGCGATCGCAAAGCGGGTGCGCGGCAGGAATTTTGGAGAAAACGGACTTTCTGGTCGGCATATAATTTTGACATTTACCGAATAATGTGATTTTTTGTAGCTTAAAATTTCAAACGACGATAATTAGATGAAACTTGCGTTTTTTGACTCGTAATTGCGTAGCACGACAGAAACTGTTGTGCCGACGGTGATTCTGTTGTCTCACACGTGATACGCTTACAATTTTGTTCTAATACGCATTTTTGCTAGTGCGTCGAATAAGGGCCCTGCGGTGAGAATGGGCCACTAGCCATAACACGACGAACTATGGTCCATAGACTGTGTACAACGGATAGATCGTCCGCGATCAGCGATTCGGAGACCGCTGATTGGGCAATCGCGCAGATCACGTCATGACCACGTGGTTGCCTTCCGACTGCGTGTGGAAGTATCGATAGCGATAACGATATCCGGTCACATTGTGTACGCAGGAAATGGTCTTGGTTCGTGATCGGATCGCTCCAGTATCGATCGAAAATTATCGAAACTCTGCAATTTCATGCATATTGACTGACGGTCCTAAAACCCGGAAGCCAATTGACTTTGTACACGTTGCGATAGACTCTACAAATTCCAACAAACACGATGCGGGGGTGACGCTAATTCGTACGATTTTCACGGAAAAGCAAGAAGCAATCGAAATTCGCTTACCTGTGCGGTATCGGTGAGAAAATAGATCCTCTGAGAATACCTTTCAAAATTCATATAAAATATAGGAAAGTGAAATTCTAGGTCGATTTTGGTACGAGGTGATAGAGAATTTTACACTTGTTTTGGTGGAATACTATGTGGGGACATAGAAGGCTTGCACTGCGCATGCTTACTATATTTTCATTCATAAATTGGCTCTCGGCAGTGGCTGGATGACGTCATGTAATAAGCAAAAATGGACAAGACCGCTAGCGACCACGCTCCGCTATCCGTTGTACACTATTGTTCGTTGTGCATAATATACAGTGTATGTTGAAAACTGCAGTTGACAAGATCTCACCTCCTGCATGCATTACCAATGTATGATGGGAGTTCCATTCTCACTGTACATAACTTAAGAATAAGAAGTAAACCTTATTCTAAACTTTACCCTGATCCTAACCCTAAACAAAATTTTTGCTGCTTACATCATCCAAAAAAAGTGATTTTAGGTCACTTTCTGCCAACAACAATCAGTTGCAGCGTTCCCATTGCATGCATTATACACGTGCGATACTGCCTGGTCCCCTATGGTACGGTATTGCTTTTAATGTAACCTCCCCAGTGTGCATACACTTAACATCGCATTCGAATAATACAATTTGTTTTGTTTTTTTCACTTCGCCGAATATCGGAGTAGGCCTACCGGTATAAGGTCAAAGTCGCAGTGGGCCACTAACCCTACGCGAATAACAGTATGTGGGACGCTCTGTTGCAAGGAAGAAAGCTTAGAATTAGATCAGCTGTTTCCAATTTTACCACAGAATTTGCCCAATATATCTCAGAACATGCACACAAAGAACAACTCCTTACCCTTATTTTTTGACTTATGGCTTTACCCATCTCCATCTTGACAGATTCACTCAGTTATTTCCTATCGTAACGTGTACGCGACGTTTCCCCAGGCTCCTGAAATGTTTTGGAACATCCAGCGGTCTGCACACGACCCTGCATTTCAACATTTCAACATCGAAAGCTTCGTTTCTTTTGAAGATGAATGTGTTTTGAATTCAATTCAATTCAATTAATTTATTTCTCCTCTTCCAATTTTCACAATGATGGTACAGTTTACTTCACAGATTAACATACATATAAATAAACTTGCATAATACAATTAATTAGATAATACAAATTGAAAGGGAAGGAGGGCCGACTAAAAAGCAAAGCTTGTAGGGTGTAGGACCCCTATTAAAGCAAATATCATGAACTATTAATTTATGAAAAATCAACAACAACAATAACAACTGATTTACGATGACACGCCGACGATAAGTTCCGCCCCTCTAATGAATATGCATCATACCTGGATGTACCGATACAGCATACTGCTCAGGTTTACATTTTGCTACTCCTGGTTCACTATACTAGCTAGCAGGCATCTGAAAGAGAGATAGAAAGGAAATATTATAAATAAGTGGTTCAGACGTTCCTTCCGTTACATAAACGAAATAATGAAGCAACTTACTGACACAAGTATGACAGAGTTGACGACTCACATATTGTTTTAACTGCCATTGATGTAGTGCATTCTACCTGTTCCAAGCTGAATGCTACGTGCTCTAAAATGTCAAATTCTTTATATCATACTGTTTTAGGTTCAAAACCTCTAAATATGTACAATTCAGTGAACAACGTGTCGCAATGATTCTACCAAGGAAAAAATAAAGCAATGCCCGATTAACGTAATTCAGGGTTAAAAGTCACCTTATGTATATTCTTAACTATATCTGCCGAAAATCTCAACCTTCAGGTTTGATTATTTAGGAAGTTATGAATACATAAACACGGTAATCCAGACGAAAACAGCATGTTGCAAATTTTAAAAACATATCGATTTGTTATGTTATGCAGTTAAAAACATGTTCTTGTTGTATTACAATTGGTTCTAAACCAAATAAGGTTGTATGCCTACAATACAAAATAAGACTTAATATAACTGAAAAATATTCAATTTAATTATTTTACAGATTAAATTTGTCGCAAAGGTATGTGAAACCGTGATTCATGTTTCCAGTTTTGAACTTGGTATTAGATTTGTTCATTATCCATCCTAAAAAAAAAAAACTATTTTGTATACCAACTGTTAACATTAGTTATGCCACCTGGGTATCCAATGAAGAGTGAAAGCTTCATATACAAACATGTTGCAGGCCGTATGGTTAAGGAATGAAACATATGTTTCCACCATTATGGGAAGTTATGAATGAACATGTTACAAAGAGTAACCAAACAGAGGCATTTGGTACCCCTACCTCTGTACTGAGTTTTTATTTCATAAGGCATTTGAAATCGCTTGAGAGAATCACATCGAAGGTCAGTAGTAACCTGCGTTACCGAAACATTTACCGCCTGAAAAAAAAAAAAAAAATTAAAATCGCTAACGTTACAAACAGTCATCGCTAACATGTGCTATCTAGCTCCATCTCGCGTCATAGTGGCTTAGAAATGAGACCCTATCACTCGATTTGAAGAGCGCCATCTATTGCCACCTGACATGTCGGTGTGCTTGTAAGGAGCATTATATTTGGCACAAAAAAAAAACGGTTGATACATATATTAACTTTATTTCACTGCTCTATACGGCATCAACTACTGAATGAAACGATGAGAAATTGATGCCTTACAAGTCACAAGAAATCGACCTTTATTGTGCATATAAGTGGTAACGAAAATATTGATTTGAAAAACTAAAACTGTTTGAAAATGTTTAATTATATTAAGATTGGAAAGGACAGGGAAACATAAGTACAATAAGTACAATTAAGTACAATTAAGTTTTGTACTGTTCTTTACTTAGATAAACTTACACATTTTGAGACAACAAAGACGATTGATTGTTACTTCCAACAATACAAGAAAAACCAAACCACAGCTAGAGGTAGAAATGTTATTCAGCAAATATTGCCACTTCGATACTTAAACGAACCACCGTTTCGTGAGTACTCTGACCCTTATTTTCGATTCATCATAATGTCAATGGTTTATTGCTTCAGGCAGAGAGTCGATCCATGTATAGCGGCAAGATCACAGGAGTCTAAAAAACACAGTCAAGAACGGACCACGCTTTCTGACAAAGAATCGAGAACGAGTTTGCAAGAAACTGGAAATAAACTTTGTTGTTATTTCAGATTGATCTGATCGAGTAGAGGGAGCTTAAACTGCTACTGATCATCGCAGGGAAATAATATTTTTATTTCATGCTGGATCAAAGACTTGTACTTTGTGCGAGTCTATGTCACCACGGCCGGCCCTCCTCCCCCCCCCCCCCCCACCCCTCTACTTCACTCCCACAAGTCGCTCTGTTGATATCTAGTACAATTCTTCGCGTTCTTTAAGATGATGAGTAATATTTAAACAAAAATGAAACAAAGAGTCCATACTCCAAAAACGAGGGAGTGCGATTCATACAACATTTAATATGATCGTTGCCGTTGTTTAACAAGTAGATTAGAAAGTGGCTTCCTTAACACGTTTAGTTTTACATAGCAAGGTGAATTTAACTCATAGGCATAACACATTTAACACTTCATATTAAATGATCCTTAATCCACTATTGTTGCACTTTTGCACAAGTAGGCCTATAGTAAGCATACCTATCCAATCCATGTGCTTGTGCCATTTTGTTATTTAGATGAAGAGTAAACGGAATACTTCACCGATTAACTCTTTCTATGACAAAAAATAAAATTAAATCTTTTTTTGGGTTTGTGTACATCACTGTTGCGAGAATGCCTCAATGCCACATACAGGGTTTTCATCATCATGTATTATTTTGAATTCAACACAAAGGAAGTTAAGTTGACACCTTCTAGGAAATCAGATTAAGATTAGCCTAAGGGTATTTGTTGCTAAAAAGCGAAACAAAGTGCTATGAATTGAACATCGTGGATGGTCAATTAAAATGTGTTCTATGATTTGTTAAACTCAAGAGCAAGCATTTAAAAATGTGTATGTTAAACTAATCACCTACATGTTGTTCTTCACACTAGTAGACAACAGAGGCATAATAAGTTTTAAAAATAGCAAAAGTGATACGAAATAATTAAGATAATATCAAAACTATGAAATATTTTAGTGCGTGAAGTGACCTGGTATCCTTCACGAACATTGAGGCATTGGGATAATACCACATGATACAATGTATTTGTCCTTGTGTGGCTGAAAAACTTAGCAACTTGACTTTTGAAGTCAACTTTGTCCTTGACAACTGAAAGAAAATTTACATTGACTTTAGTACCCTGTTCTGTATCAAGTGTGATTAAATGATGGAAATATATATCGAATTACTAGAAGGCCATAACCAGTGCAGATTGGAAATGTAAACTTGGCTTTTGACTTATCTGACCAAAAATTAACCAGTCACTTGTCTTGTTATAATTATTACCGTTGTACCAAATCTGACACAGCGACAAGTTCAGATTTGACGCTCATAATTGGTCATTGTTCGAATCGTGTTCGATGATTCAATTGAAGTAGTTTGGTGGAAATGTCAAATATGTGTAGGACGGGCTGACGGACAACCCGTACACCCGATGCGGCCAGTCCGGGACACAAGTGTATTTTGTTTACAAAAAGTCTGATACACTGTATATTAATCTGAGCTGCTACAATGGTGACTGAAAAGATAGTAACATTTTGCGCTATTCAGTATTAAGAGGCTTCATGAAATAATATAGGCACTCTGTTAACTCGCCCCCACATGGCCCTTGTGGAGTTTGGGCCTACGCATTTAGTTCCAAAAGTTCAGGAATGAACATATCATTATGTGCAAATTAAAACGATAATAGCCATGTCTAATGCCAACCGCAAAAAATTACCCACTTAACCCACAATATCTAGCAATTAAGTACAGTAAGTAAGAAGTGAAGTTAAACATGAAGTGTGTACAGTACAGTAAGGTTGTTTGATATGGTTAGGTTCCCGAAACTGAGCGTTCTCATTGGCTACGAAGTTTGATAGGGGGCGGAGTTTGATATTTTTTCTCGAAGAGCCAATGCAGTTTGTGTGTACGTGTACTAGGTGTGCACTCGCGGACCTCGGACGCACACACGTGTATCAGCTGCATTGCATTGCACTCACTGATCTCCCAAACGTTAGTGTAGAGATCAGTGATTGCACTGGACCTGGCTGTGATCGATCAGCTGGTGTTGGGTTGCGATTCCGGGATAATTTGTACAGGTGGATTGAGGCGGACCCACTGTCGGCCAGATCTTGGCTGCACGTAATTTGGGACAGGGAAGGAGCCAACTTGGACCAGGAGTTGTGTTATCGAACATCAGAGGGTTACGTCACTCGGCATTGAACGTGGGATAAATTGTACCACAAGGAGTAAGTACGAAATGTGTGTTTTTAATAAGACTCTAAGAGAGTATCTACTATCTACAATGATTGGGCTGTCTAGCCTCTTGCCTTGCCGATCGAGGCATTGGCATTGACATGACAAGGCAGTTCGGGTGATTGATTCACTAATAGAGCATCATGATGTATGGAAATTTGATTCATGTCGTTCAAACAATGCATTATTAATGGTAACCCAAAAGCTTATCTGAGGTTTGACCGAGTAGCACATAAACATTAATCTTTAACATCGCAGCTGCCGTCATGCAATTCTGAACCTCTTTAGTTTGTAAACAATAAAGAATAAATACAACATGGATTAAAATCATCTTTAAACCAGCCACGAGTATATTCAGTTATGAGCAATACATGTGAGTTTTGAGCAAACAGAATTGCTCGAATTTACTGACAGTTTCTTGTAAATTGGTCAGCTTATATGCTTTGATCCTTGCTGCTACCTTATCTCATAATTTATATTTTTGTTGCTTTGAATTTGTTATAATTTTTTTTTTGTGAGAAAATAAGAGCTTGAATTGGAAATTGATGATGTGAGTTTTGCTCATTTGTGAGCTTATTGTGATGTCATATTTCACAGAAGTTGCCATTGACAAGTCAATATGCTGATAGAAATCATACTGGTATTGCTCCCTGTCAGTGTGTGATGCATTCGTCATCAGGCATTGTTCGCATTGGATGCATGCAGTGTGGTACTGACCAGCAAACACCAGTCTCCGGTCTCTAGGCTCCTGAAAATTTAATAATCATGTTTATTCTGCTTTGAGTCCGTTTCCAGTTCTGTTATTGGGAGAGTTATCATACAGAATTTTCTTCCATTTCTTCCATTGACCTGTTGTATGGCTACCCTGTCTGTAATGTATGTCATTTTAACGTTCTAGAAAGCAAACCAAAACTAACAACAGGTCCACTCTTCACAATCAATGAATCGCCAAGTGTGTTTCAAGAAAGAGGAAGTTAGATTGTGTCATCATTTTTGTCTACTCCATTGCAGAAGAGGAGGAGATTATCCTTTTAAGGTCACTATAATCCAAAGGGTGTCCTCTTGAAATAAGTAGCAAAGTTCCCCCACAGAAAAAATAGATTGTTGATTGATTGTAAAAGCATTATTTACCTACTGTGAAGTGGCTCTTATTGGTGCCAACATTTGTGCTCTGTGGTACTATTTGTAGAGAGCCCAGCCCTCTGGGTTTACCCCCATGGATGAGTAATAAATGAGCTCTGTTCTTTTCAGACAGATTGCTGTATATGAACAGTAGCTGACAGATCTGATAATCCGTTTGTAAATGGCTAACATAGATTATGCGAGGCATCTTTTGTATACGGAGAGAGACAGATTGTATTGTATGACTGAAAGCATCTGCGAAGAATACCACCAGTTATAAAAAAAGTAGGTTATTTCCGTAGTTAAGATTATTTGCCAAAACCTTTTGTGAAAAATAATGCCCTCCTGCTGCAGGCAGTCTGATTTTTACACAGAGTTGTCGCAACAGTGAATCTAGACCAGACAATCAACTTTTTGACTGGATAACGACAAGATATTTGTCACAGGCCAAACGTATGATTGTTCAAGCTTATAAACGTATTTCCTTTAAAACGCAGCTACATAAAAGCTGTAAAATCTATTTTGATTGATATAATATCCATTATTAGATACGGTATAGCCACTGTTCTTTCATGCCAGGGGGGGGGGGGGGGGGATTGAGGTTGGCATCCTAATTCTTGCCGGAGATATCAAACTGATGCTGAGGAGAAGGAGGTGTACAGGATGTACACTCCAGCTCAAAGGAATTGGCATAGGGAAAGGGAAAGGGAAGGAGCCACAGTTTTAAACCGTGGTATATTTTGTCCAGTTCAGCATGAAACACGATGCTTTAGCCTAAAATGCATCATGTTTCATACTGAACTGGACAAAATATACTGCTGTTTAAAACTGCGGCTCCCTCCCTTTCTTCCCTTTCCCTTTCCCTAAGCCAATTCTTTTGAGCTGTAGTGTACATGTAGCAACCAATTGTGCTTTTTGTCCCCCAACCATATCTTCTCTAAGGTCTGTCTCTGTATGTGTATTCTGACAGGTTAACAAATAGCTCCAACTTTGAAGGATGGAGGGGGGGGGGGGGGGGGAGGGGGTGAACCTTCAAAACCATTCCCCTTGCTTTACCATTGTATGTACGATTAACACATTTTGTTCTCATGGTAATCTGACCAAATGCATATACTTCACCTTATCAAAATACATCAAACATATTTATATTATTATATATTGTACCCTTCCCTCCCCTCACAGCCTCATGCTGATTTGTTTTTTAACTAAGAAATAGGGTGGTCTATTGTTCTGCATGATGCCCCCGTTTGCTAAGGCTCTCGACCCCCTGCCTTGCCGCTGATATTGATCTTGTCCCTTCTAGGTGTAAGGACAGAAGTTAAAGGGTAACCTCTGAGGTTCAGAGCCAATTAAACTAGCCTCTGTGTTGTTACAGATGAAATAGGGTTGCTTGTGCAGTACAGCAGCAGGATCAGTTTTCAATTTCCATCTGGATTTTTGCTCCCAAATGGGTCACATATTGCGAGTTGTGACTAAGGAAGAATATGTTGAAGGGTTAACATCTTGATTAAAAAAAGGATATTAATTAACCCATTCTTTACTAAGCTGGCTTTTTTCCACTCAGATACCAAGCAGCAGGACTCCCATACAATCTGCTGCTTGGACAATAGACGACAGGCTAGGAATAAACTTAAAATTCCTTATCGGATGCTATAAAGCCACACCCCTGGTTACTGGCAGTTCAATGGCAAATTTGACATCCTAACTTGACAAGGGTTCATGAAGCATGAAAATTTTACCTTGAACATTGGGTTAAGTTCTCATAATTAAAGGTATGTCATTGCTGATGATTTTAAATGTTTGGAGCATTGGTAAATTATGATTTTTTTCATATTATTCATATATCCATTAAAAAAGTTTATAGTTAAAGTTTCTCTTCTACCCTTGATACAAACTAATGTGATATTGTTATCACAGGTTGTTTTCATATTATAACTACCGATGACAACCTGAAAGTTTGCCTGATAAAAGAACAACTATGCAATTTGTGTTTGTAGTCCAGCATCGGGCTGTGTCTAATAGGCCTGAGTCGAATCGATTATTAAGCCGGTGTTCGATCGAAGAAGTCGAACTCCGATTTCGTTTTGATGAATTCGATGCATCGACGAAATTACCAAATTGACTAGAAAACACAAAATCTTTTGTTTGATAGTCCTGTTATACACAATTTATCTTCATATTTTCACAATTTTAATTTGCTTACTTGGTTCCTACTCTCTTTTGTGAGTTTTGCAGGTAACGCATCAAGAGAATGAACAGGTCGCTCGATGATCAAGCAGCTACTACATACTACTTGGATTTGATTCGTTCACTACTAGCAGCGCAACGCCACAACAAACAATTGTCCATAGACTTTGTACAACGGATAGCATCGTGTGTTGTGAAAACCCGGAAATACAGTGGCAATCGTGCGTAAGGCTCATTTGCATACACGCTGCCGACGTACAGACTAATAGAGCGTCTCCGTACAGCGATTCGGAGACCACTGATTGGTGCATCGCGTAGATCACGTCATAACCATGTGGTCGCCAAAACAGTGATACAATATCCAGTCACGTTGTCCGAAACCCGGAAGCGATTTTTCGACGCATTAGGGTTACGAAAAAAAAAAATCGCAACCCGGAAGCTGATTGACTTTCTGCCCGTTGCAATAGACTCTCCAGATTCCAACCTACATACATGTATACGATGCCATATTGACGCTAATTTGTAAGATTTTGACGGAAAAACAAGAAGTAATCGAAATTCGCTTACATGTGCAGTATCGGTGAGAAAATAGATTCTCCGAGGTTACCTATCATAATTCATATAAAATATAGGAAAGTGAAATTCTAGGTCAATTTTGGTACGAGGTGATAGAGAATTTCATGCTTGTTTATGTGGGGAAATGGAAGGATTGCACTGCGTATGCTTACTATATTTTCATTCATAAATTGGCTCTTGGCAGTGGCTGGGTGACGTCATGTATCGATGCATCGATGTTCGATCGGCGCAAAGCCATCGAACACCGGTTTCTGAAAAAATCGATATGACTCAGGCTTAGTGTCTAATCAACTGATTTGTGCACCCCAGATTGAGACATGCTCAAATGCCAGGCTGACGTAGACAGACGTTTGCAGAGAATGTGCACATTATACCCGTTGGTTAACTCTTCTTTTGTAAACTTTGCCCTTGACACATTTGATGTTTGGACTTTGAGCTGTGGCATTTTGGCACCCAAACAAGCATAAGTCTTAAACCAAATATTGCATGATATATAAATAGGAAAAATGCCCTTTGATGTATGTGACACAGATAGTTTCTGTACACATCATTAAAAGTCATTAATGTGCTTACCTGTCTGAGTTGTCTGAGTTGGCACAGGTTTAGAGCTTGCAGATGATTACAGATACCATCTGAAGTCTCTGTTGTACAGTACTCCAATGACTTCCCTGTAGAAGCTTGGAATGATGTCTCATTCAACTCCTTCATAAATATGAATTTAATCCTCAAAACGTAATAAAGAGTTGGTAATGTATGTTCTGGAAAGGCCCACATGTTGTAAAGTCCTGTTAATGTGTGCTTGATTCAATATTGATCGTTTTATATAGTGTTCTCAATGGATGTCAATTGGACACGAAGTAAATTATATTGAGATCTATTCATTCAAAACGGCTAGTTCATGTGCACACCCTGCATGTTACTTTTAAAAGAAGTATACCATTTGGTCTACACTAATTTCCATGTCCTCTACAAGTGCAACCTCATATTCAGTGAAAGATTCTTGGTTAGAGGTAGTGGTTTATGATTAGGATAAGGTTTAGAGTTAGGGTTGAGGCATAACTGGTTTTAGTTGCATTTATTTTATCATAAAGAGTAGCAGTCATTTGATGGTTTTACTTAGACGAAACAAGGAGAAGACAAATTGGCTGTAAAGTCTGTCAGAACATCTAACCTACATATTCTGGTCTGCAAATTTTGATTCCAGAGCAGTATGAATTTCAAGGGCACTGAACGATAGAGTAAATATTTGTCTGGGTAAAACATGATTCTGCTATAGAGTATGGCAGCAGTGTAGATACACAGCATTGCTATTATTCCACTGGGTCTGCGCTCTGCTGGGAAAAGGTAAATGCCTGATTTACAAAGTTATATTTGTGAAGTATTGAAAAAAGTGACAAATCTGTTTTTGCAGGTGGGTATTTCTTTTTGAAGTTCAGCGCTTGTGACGTGACGTAGTTTGTGGTATATGAAGACTTTATTGATATGTTTCAATGCTCAGTGACAGCAACTATTTTGACATTTGAAATTATTTCTTGTAATCAATGTCATGAAAAAAAAACAAGTTTACAACCTCAAGGATAAAATGATATCAGCAATTGGGAGGTATTGATGAATAATGCATAGTTATGTTTGAATGGATAAAAACAAATTGTTCAAAGTTTTTGTGAAAAATGTTGCTGTATTGTGGCATAATTCACCACAAATTGCAGGTAAATGTAAAACCTTGGGAATTCACAAAGCTGTTAAGTAAATAAATATGACACTGTAGTATAATTAGAAATCATGCTGGGTCTTCTATATAACTTGTGAAGTCTTGCTCATCATGATTCTTTCTTAAAGGTCAAAACATTACTTGGAGGTGAAAGATTCCATTCAGATCCTGAGGCAAACATTCTTGTTTGGACGTGAACTTCAGGGAATGTGCTCTTTGGTTGTAAAATAACATTATGTATGATGTTCTAAACGGCAGTTTATTTTCTCTGTAAAATGAGTTTGTCACTCTCACAGTGGGGGGGGGGGGGGGGGGGGGGGGAAGGGGGGGGGGGGTGATCAATGTACTTTTTGTATGCATAGGCTTGTGTACAGACATTCAATTGATATTCATTCCATATTTGTTAGACCATTAATGAGGTATTTTTAGAGGCATGTGCACAAAATATGTTTCTGTTGTTTAGGAATTTTAGAAATATGTAGGTAGCATATTGCATTAGTTGTTGATTGATGCTATGACAAAATATGAGGAATGTAACCACCATGGGAGCTGAAGTGTGTCAAATATGATTTACTTGATCCACTTTAGGCATGCATTCTATAATTGCTGTCCCCAAAGCAAGCTGCATTGAAATGGCAACCTCACAGCATGAATGTTAACATTGTTTTTTGTGTGTTTTTAAAAATTGTAATGTGTCTCCCCTTCCCTTGGTGCTAGTTAGATATGTAAGGAATGTTTAAGTAATCTGCTCCACAGTCTTTTCTACAATGTATAAACTCAGATGGATTACAATGTATTGCTTAATTATACACGCTGTTGGACATGCAATTTCTCCAGTTGTTAACACAACTGGATTTCTTTACAGCATGAATCAAATTAAACTTTGTTTATTCTTCTAATTTGAACAGATACAATGGCTGTTACCCAGTCCCTCATCATGTTGGTATTCCTCTGCATAGGAGCAAGCCAAGCAAATCAGGTAAGTACTGACCTTGTAAAAGATAAAGACATCTATTACCTGGGATGGAGGTGTAAATGGTGTAAAATTCTCTCTAAACCTCACCTAAAACAGGTAAATCTCCTGATAAATGTAACAATAGAAACATTTTCATATTTATATTTTTAAATCAAATGAAACTCTTACAAGGGATATTTGGGAATAAAGTCTAGACACTTATGTGTTTCTTTAACTACGTTAAATTTGGTGCTAAATACTTGGCATGATATGAGACCATTCTGATAAAGCAATTTTACAAGCAGGTGTGCTAAAATATGACTGACAACACATGAGATGAATTGACCCATTTAACCCTGAGGTTTAATGGGATTGTTGCTGTGTTGTATTGAGTCTATTGATGAAGTTGTTTGTCTGAACAGTAATTTCATTTAAATATTTTAACTGTAAATGCACTTGGTTTACTGCAGTACAGCTTGAATGAGTAGACACAAATTAAGAAATGTGTCTTAAGCTTTCTGTCTGTGTTGCTTTTTTCTTTCCTTTTGCTTGGATGCTTTCTTCTCCCTAACCCACTGTACATCTGAATTAATTTGAAGTTTGAATATCCCAACTTTCAATGTCATCTCCAATCTGCATTCAGCCATGCATGCAACTAGACTTACATGTAGGCTCAGCCAGGGATCATAAAATTCCTGAAAAAAAATAAAAGGACCCAACGTTCTTTGAGAAATCTATTCAAATTGAGTTCAAATACATTTTTTCCATATTCATTTTCTACCCTCTTCTGCTGTCAGAATGAGAGAAAAAAGTCATAGGAATGTCGCTAGCTTAAAGACAGCCAGTCCCTTTTTCAGATCACCACAAAACCATCGAAACATTGGCAAAACATATAGAGAAGTGTAAGCAAGCTCTATATTCACAATTTGAAACTGATACGTAGTGTAAAATTCAAATAATGCACGTAAACAACGTCTGATTAATAGTCTGTACCTCAGGCTCTTAGCAGTTTGTGTTGAAGTATCTGCTTTATTGATTAGTGTGTTTATTAAATTATAAAATGCATTATGAAAAACATTGTTCTATGGAAGGAATCATCTCCAAAATTTGGTAGTTACTCATAAAATTAGGATTTCACACACGCATAATAACCACATAGATACTGGAACAAAGACTAATACTTTTTCCGTGGTACGAAAAAAGTCGGTTTGAAATTTAACGGCTGAAATTTTTTACATATACAGAAAGCTGTAACATGCTATATTCTTAGAAATGGTCTGGAATCACACTTTGTTCAATTTACGATCGTGATAGACGATTTCAAATTTTAAGCTTGCAAAAGGGACGGACAATCTTTAATACCACTGGCAGACTGAATTTGAATGAGAAGCTTTATTATTTCCAATACAATTGTCGGAACAATTTTTGATGTTTGGTTCAATTATTTTTGTTGACAAATACTTATTCTCAATGTTTATGAGGTAGTTTACACCTTAACTACATTTTGTGAAACATTGCATAAACCACAAGAACAGCACTACCAGTTTATAAAACATTAAACTAAACAGTGACATATTCTCTGACATACATATTAACTCTGTATAATTATTGACTCTCAGTGTCAGTTTCTTTTTCACATCAATGGCATCTACCCTGAAGACATTCAACGAGCTCTAAGCATTGTAGCCACTCTCACGATAACTAGCATTTATTGTAAGTTCTGTTGTTGAAGTACGACAGGTATTCAATAATAAGTTACTGTCCTACAAATACATAAATGTCAAATGAAATGACTGTAGGTCTGTATTGATACACCCCCCCCCCCCCCATAAAAAAAAAAAGAATTAAATTTTAGCCATGGCACAAAGTTGCATTTAGTTCTTTTCTTTGTCCACCTCTTCATCTCACTAAATTTGATCCTGAAGCAGTCAGTCAGAACTGGGATAGAGTTTTTCTTGTTTGATCATGTTCCAATCTAATAGTACCAGCAATAATGGCTTCCTGGCCCACCCAATTAACTAGATTGAAATGCCTTATCCTCCTATTCCTTTTGTGCAAATTTCCCCAACTTTTTCTTGTAAAGTGCATACAATTTAGAAAGTCCAAGTAGTGGAAAATTTGTGGTTGTTAGTTATAGAATTCAGGTTTAGTTTGGCCCGAGGGAGGGGGCTTTGTTAGATTGAGTGTGTAATTGAATTCACTTTTTAAATTCAGAGTGTTCTATACTAAGGTTATTGATTGATTCATCTTTGGGTTTAGAGAGATTAAGGCTAATCCACAAGATCACTTGATATTTCTGAATGAGGCTCAAGAGGATGTGTAAAGGTTTAATGAATCTGAAAGGAGACGGTCCTTACAACACCCACTCTACCCCAGACAAAATGTTGTTCCGTGATTTAAAAGAAAGGGTTTACCATTGGAGCCAATTTTTGATTGTGGATGCTTACTGTGGGTTGCTCTGTTTGACAAGAGCCCTGAACTGCAATATTTTCCAAAAGTTTGCAGCCCTAATCACTTATTCAAATCCACATAAATACATTCCCTCCCATTATTTGATATTTACTCTAACATACCAGCTGCTCCTACAATCGCTATTTTTCACAGCAGTGTTGTTTGTATTTTTCACAACCCCTCTTGAGTTTGTTAATAAGCTGAAAGAATTATTGAAGAGTCAAAGTCCATGTACGCATATGTTAAAAAAGATTTTCATTTTGTCAGAACAAAATGAACTTTCATAGCATCTTAAACATGTTAAGATTAAGTGTAACAAAGAATGTTGAGTACAACAATGTCAAAATTTCATGTTGAAAGAACATGTAGATCTATATAAAAAAGGAAATAAAAGAAGAATTATTTCAGGTCTTGTCATTACAGGGTCTGATGGCGATGAAAAGTGAAATCATGATTGACAGCTTGATATCCTTTCAAGAATGGCATGTCTTATGCATGACAAACCTGAAAGAAAAGGCATAGAGAGAATGAGAGAATATTACCCGAAGAATGGAGCACTCTGCCAACATTATTTTTTTTTACTGATTTGTCTGCTTTTAATCCTCTGAACTCGCTATCAGAGTTTAATTCCACTCTTAAGTCCTTAAACATTTGGATAGTAATGGAATTTAAGGCCAAATTCAGGTAACTGTAAGAAGAAATAATGGGAGTGTTTACCAAGTGAGATTGGATTGACTGACATGATGGGTGGAATGAACCTTGAGTGGAGTGGAACGTCAAATAAGAATGCACCATATTTGCTCATTCTTGATGGTGGAGGAGCTGAAAATACTAAAGTTTAAGAGATTTGGCCCAGACTTGACATGTCACAGTGTGAATATAACTTGAGAAATTCTTCATGTCTTCTGTCTATTTGTTGTTGCATCCATTGGAAAATTGGGCAAACTTAGCAATCCAATCTTATTGAGGTTACCTTAAAGACAGGGCGTCCAATTTGCAAATGTCATGAAAATCGGCAACATACCCGAAAAATAATGTGTGTGAAATCTCACAGTCATAGCCTCACAAACCTTTTCAGGAAAAATGAAACATTTTTGATGTTTACGTTACTACGGGCATGCTCCAATTGAACGCATGCACTGCGGTGCTAACTATAGCGCACAGCGGTCTCTGGTCTCGAGGCTATAGGTTTC
The DNA here is from genome assembly GCA_963669155.1 of Arbacia lixula. Classification (NCBI taxonomy): domain Eukaryota; kingdom Metazoa; phylum Echinodermata; class Echinoidea; order Arbacioida; family Arbaciidae; genus Arbacia; species Arbacia lixula. The sequence goes on from OZ022577.1 coordinate 13,139,891, forward strand.
GGACGAACCAGCCCCAAACCTCCTCAAAATCTAGGGATCATTTAGTTTGCACTTAAAGTCAGTTTCTTATTCTCTTGTTCCAAGGGAAGTTGTAATACAGTACCATCTTTCATTTTCTGTGGCTCTTACATTTTTTTTACCTTTTAAAGGGACACCCTGTCTTTAAGTGTACATTGGCCATGCTTCGACTTGCAGACACTTTTTGATATATTTTATGCTATAAAGAAGAGAAATTCAAAGATATTTAGATGTCCAAAGAAATTCTTGTTTTTAAATTGCAAACTGATTTACAGTATGAAATTATACGATGAATTCATAAATTGTCTTCTCTTAGTGTGTAAATGTTGTTGCATTTAATAAGCTTTGTTTCCAATTTCAACAGTTGTTGCAGTTGCTGCTGTAAAACTTTTAATGTGATTACAGACCCACTTTGATACTTGTGTGTAAAGTTTTTGCTCTTTCAGCTTGTCAACTGATTTTGACTGTCATTACCAGGGTGACTCCCTATTAGATCACCATTGAATGGGTTACTCATTAGCTGTGGCTCAATTGTCAGATGGTCAAAAGCTATTGTTATAAGTGTAAGCCATTGACTTGGTGATTTAGCCCTCATTGTGGTCTGGTCTTGTTATCAAATCAATACTTAATGTCCCTGGCCTTGGGGTAAAATGCTCCAGTCACTGTCAGAGTATTTTGACAAGTGTACCTAGTAACTTGATGCAAATTTTTAAGTCCACCCCTTCATATGTTTGGTCCATAAACTTAGAGTTATGTGTGATAGTTTTTGTCAGAAAGAGATGAATAAAGCATTGATGTGTGCAGTTGTGCTAGTTAAGTTTTATTTTCCCCCAGTAACAGTAGTCTGTGTAATTAATTTGCTGTTATTTTCTGCCGCTTACATGGAGTGTACTTAAACCTGTAATATGGATTCTAATCATTCATGTTCGGTGCATGTCATTTGAAGGCAGTTGTGAAATAACCATGTCCAATACAATTTCTTAATTAGTGCTCTGCCCTCTAGAAAAGATTGGTGTACTTGTCCCCTTTTATGAAAGTGATTTTGCTCATGCACTGTTTTCACTTACCATGTAACCCTTTCTGATAAGTTGAGGGGTGATTGACTGCTCCTTGAAGGAATGTGTGTATCATGAGGGTTGAAGGCCGAGTCGAATTCTCATCTTTCTTTGAGACACTTCATTAATTTTAAGATTAAGATTAAGGTAAGAAAAGTGCGAGAATGGATACTTACATAAATACAATAGGATCGGATTAGAGGTATTAGAAGAGCTGTTTTTCGGGATATAAAAGAATTAGAGAAAAGCATGACTTAACTGTCTTGGGTAGGTGCATGTGTGTATAAGATGTTATGAAACATTACCCCTGGCAAAACAAACTTACTGCTAAGATATTTTTGTTTCCATCAAACCAAAGATATTGTCTCTCTTCACCAACATCTCAGGTAACTATTATCTTTCCCCTTCTTTCCACCTTTTCCCTTCCACACTTCCTCTTGTCAAATAAAATACTTCACTGTACCTTCTGTACCACTCAATCTGGTTTTTATGGAGAAGGTGCAGTTTAATTTGTCTCCCTGCCTTGGGCAGTAGCAAATGACTACCAGCTGCCCTCATCCAGATGATCAGACCCAAATTTGAGGATTATAACTTCAATATGCTCCCTTGTAAGCCATGGGTAAGAGCAGAATTTAAGGAGGGGGAGGTTTTCTGAGATTGCCAATGATTTGTTGGGCAAGTAATTGTGAATTTTTAAAATTAGTTTGCTGACTGTAATATTTCCTCATGATGTGTACTGTGCAAACACCTTGATCGATGCAAGGTCCCTGGATGCTGTTTTGATTTTGAAAATATTTAATATTTAAATCTTATATAGTCTTAATAGTTAGTCAATTTATTTTCCTCTTAGACAAATAGAATTTTGTCAGTGTACAATAGTGATATTTCTATTTGACAGTAAATTTACTCTTTTGTTATTCAGTCAATCTTGACAAAAGCTGTCTTTACCACCCATACCACACAAGTATTTGTACCCTATTAGTTACTGTACCATCAAAGTGATCACTATTTAGTTAACCTTTGCTGAACTAACGTGGACAGTATATTGAACTGTGACCAGATTAAAAATGGATAAGCTTACTGATCAGGGAACCAGGAATGTTAATGCCTTACAGTTGGATACTGTCACCTTGAAGTGATTGACTATTCATAGCTTTTCAGCTGCAACTTGATATAAAAGAAATATTGTTGCGTTGGTTCTGAATAGCACCATGTCTTCAACTTCCACATAGATATGGCACCAAATATGCAGTTCTCAGTGACGTGTGTATGTGTTTCACCTTCATGACCATTAAAAAAAAGATAATTTGAGAAGGGTAACCTTCAACTCTGTCCACAGGAGGTTTGAGAAAACCAGAACAGACAGATGTATTGCTTTGACTGCTTGATCCAGATGTAAAACCAAAAAGTTGATTGTTTTTGTGATTAATTTCTTCAGTGATGGAAGAAAAGTTTGAAGATGAAAATTACCTTACGGATCCACATGAAGCCCCACTCTCTCTCATTTCATCCTTCTTTCATCCAATCCCTTTCATAAGTTAAATGGGAATATTTCTACATAATCTGAATAAAGATAGGAAAAGCAAGAAAAAGTCTAAACATGTATGATGTACAGTACATGGCTTCATGCATTATTGCAATTGGAACAAAGACAAGGATGCTATTAAGTTATTAAAAAATCTAATGTAATTGGCAAAACTCCTCCCCTGATTTGTAGACAAGTTAATCACATATCACATATAAAATTTCTTGGAAGGTATTAACCTGTATGAACATGTGGTTCACACTTTATTGTGGATGAAACATGTTAGCTTGGCTTCCAGGCTGTTGAATATTTATTTGTAGTCACAGTAATACAGTTATAGTTGGGCCTAGTACTTCCAAGAATACTTGTCCTTCTCTTGTGATGTTTGATGAGTCATAGAAGAATGAGGGAGCACTTAGTCTACCTGACCAGACCTGTCTTGTAACATATCCCTATACCTGTGATAGTAGAGATTGGTATTTATAATTATCCAATAGCCTGGAAGCCAGGCTAGGAGCAGGCACAGGAAAAGAGTGGTAAATGTCATGCCCTGTGACAAGGTCCATAGGCTTCTTGCTGCTTTCGTAATTGTTTAATATAATAATTCAATAATTGGGATCTCCTATTACCGAAGCCCTGCATCGTAGGAAATGATGCGGGTCTGCTGGTCCAGTGCAGAAGTTTATGTTCACTTTTTAACTCTTTCTGTGTTCCAGTTGGTCAAAAATCGGAAAGTGATTGTACATCACATATTTACTTACTGAACTGAACTGTTTATCTTCATTGTTTTTGCTTGAGAGGCACCATGACATGGTCGATACTGATGTATAAAATTCTCCCCATTTGCACCACTTGTCAAATTATTTCTTGGTGATCATTCTGTATACTGCTAAGGTGACATATCCAAAATAATTTGTTTTATAATAGTACCCTAATTCTGCATTTCTTACTTCAATATGATACAAACATGTTCCAGGAAGATATATACAGTTTTTGGTTTGTTGGGTAGACCTCCTGTAACTTGAAGTATCTTTTCCACCACCATTTGTACTTAAACCAAGCAACAATTATAAATCAAAGATTGACTCAAATTATGCTAAACCTTTAGAGTATAGAGACTATAGGCCTATATGGGAAGCATTTGATGGCTAACCTTTGTATATTAGAGTATAGAGACTATAGGCCTATATGGGAAGCATTTGATGGCTAACCTTTGTATATTAGAGTATAGAGACTATAGGCCTATATGGGAAGCAATTGATGGCTATGGGAAGCGGAATTGACACGTAGTATACAGCAAGTTAAAAAGCAAAATTGGTGCATTCATAAATTAAGTGTCAGCTCTGTTTTCTACGTTAAGGCTTAACATTAGGTAAGCCTGGCTTTCAGAGAGTTAGATGTTCATAATCAAAACTATCAGCAGTACATTTGGGTCTGGTACTAAGAAGACTAATCTTTCTTTTCTACTGGTCTTTCTCTCAAACTGGAGAGGAACTAGAGAGCTATTATTCTTCTGTAGGCAGACCTATTCATCGTAGAGTTTGGATTATAAATCTCCAACAGCCTGTGCATGAGGCTAACATGAAGTCTGACATATAATTTTTTGCTGATCAATATTGTGTCAAAATAAAAAAAAGTAGGACACCGCTTAGTGAGACTTAACCCCAGACCTCACCTCTGTACAGGTATCTTCTCAGGGGATGCGTAGGTGTAGCAGACAGAGCAGACAACCAAACTATTAGCCTGACTTCAATGCTGTTGGACATTTTTTAATCCAAGCCATTACATCTAGCTACATTCATGGCTATCTTAGGTTTTTAATTATTATAATTTACCATCAGTGGTAACTACCATGGCAGCAGGTGCAATAATGAGTGTTCATTGGATGTTGCCATGGTAGTTACCATTGTTGGTAAGTTACAATAAATAAAAACCTGTATGCAACATGCCCCGGGTCTATTACCAACAAAACAAATTCCACATATCTGCAGTCTAGCTGGAAAAAGAACTTGACAGCTTATTGACTTATCCAGGCAGACATGTCATTATCCATATTAATTAGTATTGAGTCTGAATTACAAATGTCCAACTGCTTGGCTGGAATCCAGCTTACGGAAGTATTGATGCATCAAATTCAATGTTAACCCAATCTTTACTGATATGCGGGCTGGCTTTTCTGCACTCAGATACTGAGCAGTGCGACTCCATCATAATCTGCTCTACAGTCAGTCAACAACAGATTATGCATAAACTTTAAAAACCTGGTAGACTGTAAATTAAGCCACACACATGTGGTTATTGCAGTTATATAGCAAATGTTGACATCCTAACTGGACCAGGATTCACAAAAGCCTGAAAATCTTACCATGAGCAGTGGGTTAAGAGTGGTGGTGACCGATTGCCCCAATATGATGGCATGGCCCAGCCTTATAAAGAGTTGCGATTGGTTGGATCGATTGCAAAGTAAGGGCCCCGAATTCTGAATCAAGTAGCTATGCTGTCAAATTGCTGTCACACTGCTGCTAAGCTAGCCAGAGTTTTGAGAGGGATTTGTAATAGGGTATGTGCGTGCAACTATTCTGGCCCCGCCCACAAGGAGTGTCGCGCTTAGGTGATCACGAGTGATCCGATGACAACAAATTTGAGATGCTAGATTCCTGAGTGAGGTAAGACTGGCAAATATTTCAGGTATGTTTTACTGGTGGTAACAAGATATTCCCTAGTTCTAGTGAAAAAAAATGTCCTGGTAATTTTGATGTCCGGCTACCGGTACACCGGCGGGTAACTAATATTTTGGTAGTATTCCCAGAGTCTGCCTTAGAATTTAAAGTGTAGAAAAAATAAAGCCTTAGGATGCGGAAATTACATAACAATTAAATCTTGAAATATCTTGAATATAGAGCAACCCAAAATAGAGGTTGCAAGCATATAATTTTCACAAATTGTTGCATGGATGTTTCTGATGAGTGAAACATCACACTACACCAAATAGCGGGTAACTAATATTTTGGTAGTATTCCCAGAGTCTGCCTTAGAATTTAAAGTGCAGAAAATATGAAGCCTAAGGATGCGGAAATTACATAACAAGTAAATCTTGAAATATCTTGAATGTAGATCAACCCCAAAATAGAGGTTGCAAGCATATAATTTTCACAAATTGTTGCATTGTTGTTTCTGGTGTGTGAACCTACTGATTTCCATCTCTTTGACAAGTCAGTTCCAAATTTCTCCAGATGCCTCTGTGAGGTCATGAAATGTAGCCTCCAGCATTTGTATAATATGCTACACATGTGCTCCACGTGTGACTGAGAAAGAGGAAAAAACATGGATATTAAACAGTAGTTTTTCAAGTTAATTATGTACTTTGCTTAAGCCATTGATTTGTTTTATTTGGAAGGTTTGTGGTTTCCCTTGAGTTAGCACTGCATGGGGTAATGAATTAAAGCTCATTAGTAAGGTTCCAAGGTGGCAATCAATTACAGTTACAAGGAATTCAACAATTTGTAGGTGAGGAAGTGAAAATGGCCTCCTTTAACCCCTTCAGTGCAGGAAATGTTTGCTCTTCAAGATTTGTGTACACTACTGTTAACACCCCCCCCCAAAAAAAAAAAAAAAAAAAAAAATGATACAATGGATTTGTCATATTGTATGAACAAGTATTCTTTTATGAAGAGGTTGAAATTAATTGATGTAATTGAAGATTTGTCTATTTTACAAAAGGATATGTACATTCCCTACAGAAATGTTATGAACACATATTTCCTTTATCTTGTTTATATGATAGGTAAAGTCTTCACCAAAGATTCCTCACATGACAACAAAATCACAGTGTTCTAAATATATGAATGTACATAAACATACATACATCCCCTCTGCAGTTCTCATTTGTATGGACTTTGTATTCAATATTTTGCAATATCCAGTGAAATATTTGCAGTAGTATTGGGAAATTTAATCTTCCATAAATCATCTACATACAGTTTGAAATATATTATATTATCATATAGTATATTTTGATTATTTTTTTTTATACAAAATGTAAATTCTTAGAGTTATAATAGGAGGGTGTTGTGTTTCTATCTATGTGCTGTGAAGAAAACAAATACAAATACCATAGTGAGAAAACAACATGGAGAAATAAATTAAATGGGATGAAACTGTACACTTAAAGCTGGTCTTTGGGTGCCCTGGGGGGAATCTAAATGATGTGTGACTAACTGTAGTGCCTTGATGGCTTCAATCATACAGCTGAGCTACTACAAATAGGCAAACAGTGATTGGTAAACAGTTCTTTACTTTTTATTGGTAGGTAAGGCTTGTCTAAAAGCGTTTTGGCATGAGCGGATGTATCGATTGTTACTCTACATCAGGTTTATCTGATCCTACAATCTGTAATTTTAGATAGGTTGACATATTTATGGATACTTTTGAAGGGGTGAAGGGGTGGTGGTGGTGGTGGTGGTGGTGTGTATGTGTGTATCATGTATGCGTGTTTGTGTGTATGTATGTATGTGTGTATCTTTATGTGTATATAATATAGGAATAGCTTTTGATGTAAAAGTTATAAAGCTGGGAAGTTATTCACCTTTTATAAGTTCAGTTACAGATTAAATTTTTAACATGATGTGAGGAAAAGGCTTTAATTGTACGATATAAAGAATCATAGATAATCACTGTACACTGTAAACTATGATTCTTTATATGATGATAGCTACACTGTTTCGGTATAGCTATACAATGTTTTTTTTTTATGAGTGGACACAGAACTATATATATAGCTACCAGTGGCTATAAATTCTGCTGTTTGTATACACCATAAGACACCACTATCATAGGGACTCTAGAAAAATATTGATAACTGCTCTGGTAAACAGAGACAGTGATTGGCCATTTGGTCTTTAAATAGATTAATATCACAAGCTTGTGCTAGCTCAGATTATCTGAGCATTTGTCAACATTTTCTTTTCCTAAGATGGGCAAATGGTGCCATGTCTGTGCTTGTTTAGAAGATTGCATCTGAGATAATCCACTCTTGTCCTCCAAAGTTTGTTACTAAGATATAAAGGTTTGTTTGAAGGATTACTCCAACTCAATGTATTTTTAGACAAGCTTGGTAACAACTGATTTTATGTTCCTCTCTTTTGAGGTTGTGGGATATGTGGGACAAGAGGTACGAGGTACTTTTTCATACATGCACCAGAATCTCTTTTAATTATAAAAATCATATTTGAAAGAAATGTGACTTCAGAAAGTAAGAAATTGTTGGACAATGAAATAGTTCAAACAGAGCACTCAAGCTAGACACAAACTTCTATCTTATAATTCCCTAATGCTGGTTTTAATGAGAAACATTGGTCATGGGACTTCCTAGACTTTGTAGCTGATTCCTAAACCAGGTTTCAGTGTGTTTGATTGTTCTGAGAATGCCAATTTTAAGAATTTTCTTTCATATCATATCAATTTCTCCGCATTAATTTCTTAAATGATAAAAACAAAGGCCTTTGTTTGTGCAGATAAGAATATTGTCTTATGCATCTACAGTTCCTACAAGAGAAATGCTTATGTACATAACGTTGTGGTTGATTACAATCAGATGTTGTTTTGCAAACCTAACTAATGCTATGCTAAAAGGTCATTTATTGTGAAGATTTTATTGATGACTGCTCCAATATATGATAAAGTACATAAAATGATACCAAAATTAACATATGAAATGTGATACACCTTTACACCAAATCTGTTTATGATGCCGAAGTGCATTAATTCCTCAATTGGAAGGGCCTTCTGTTGCCAGCTGCCAATTGACCAACGTATAGATTGATTCAGATGTTGACCAACCCACATCTGGAATGTAAGTTTGAATGGAGTACCATTGCACCTTCTCAGTACCAAGCCAAGACTTAAAGCACATTTCAAGTGCCTATGGTACTGGAAGGGTTAGATTTTGTGAGTAAATTTTAAATAACTCACTTCATCAATGTCTTTGTATTGTTCATAAGCGGGATTATGAATGTACAAGGCGTAAAGAAAGGACATTTAATGCATGATGGTCTCTTCCCATTCCTGGTACCGGTCAGGTACTAATGCAATTACCGTCTATGTCACAGACCATTTGGTACAACACCATCACCAAACAAATCAAGTATCCTTGCTTATGACAGGTCATAGCCATCATGATCAGACAGCCTTCTGCTGAAGTGCTTGGTATAAAGTATTTCATTGCCAGCTAGGAGCCTTGGATCTTAAAGCAACTTCGCTGTGAGATTCTGCTGCCCAGAGTAATTTGCACAAGTGCTGTGGATTGCTACACTACAGCTCAAAGGAGTTGAAACACGATGCTTTAGCCTAAAAAGCATCATGTTTTATGCTGAACTGGACAAAATATACCGCGGTTTAAAACTGCGGCTCCTTCCCTTTCTTCCCTTTCCAACTCCTTTGAGCTGGAGTGTAATTAGTTGTGAGAGCAGTGCAGAATTAGGACCAGTATCATGATAAAAAAGTACTTTAAGATTCTTTAGAGAACAGAAGTCCTACAAATGGTGCTGATTTCTATTGATTTATTTGCATTTGACATATTCCCTAAGTCATGTGATTAAAATCATTAGTTTGGGGTTTCTGATAAAAAACTTTATTGTCCAATTTATAATAGAGGACATAAAAAGATAGACATGACGTAACTATTTAATATAAATGAATAAACTTGCTTTATATAATAATTGCACGCTTTAATTCACATTTTTTCTTTTTATTTGTATTTTATAAGGGTCAATAAGATGTTTTTAGATTTTTTATGTAAACACCTCTATTACACAAAAGTTGCATTGCAAGTCATAAAGAATATATGGTTCATTATATTGCTAATAATTTCTGGTCTGTTATCTTCATAAAATAGTACTGCTGCAATATATGTATGTGGTTATGTATGCATTTATGTTCTTGGCATTGACATATGTTGATGCAGTTAAACGGTTGTTTCTTTCTTAAATTTTCTTATAAGGTGTGTCTTCATTAGCCCAATGGGGCGAAATAGCTAACTAGTTCTGATCGGGATAGCCTAGCCAGATCACGAAATAGCTAGCTATTTGCATCATCATTAGCCAGATCAGGTGAAATAGCTAGCTATTTGGTCGAGAAAATTTCCCAAGAAATCTGGGGTTAGATGGAGCTACAGTAGCTCGAGCTAGCTCGGAGCGTCTGTTCATTAGCCTGAAAATTTCTCAATCCCGGCATGCTTCAGGGCGCAGCGAGGCATTGTTTATGTAAGGTTTTTATACGTGCATGAATGCGAGCTCACAACCGAAGCCATGCGGTCGTGGCCTATGCCCGTCGCACACTACGTATGTGCGAACATCGAGATAATTTATGCATCCCGAGTTTCAAGCTGATGAAGACGCGATTGCAACTTCAGGCTAGTTCCCGGGATCCTCAAACCAGCTCGCTATTTCGTCTGATCGGGCTAATGAAGATGCACCTATATTCACCTGCTTTGGCCATTTGTTGGTGTGTATGTATGTGTGTGTGTGTGTGTGTGTGTGCAAGGGTGGGGGGATGTGGATGTTTTTCCTGTAGCTGATTGTAAGGTTGAAGTTTTGACAAAAGACAGATGTACACTGCAAGAATTATGGTGATAAATTGAAACAGGTGAGTATAGCAGCACCATTATTTTGGATTTAATTCAAGTGCCCAGGGGAAACATTAAAACCTCTGCCCCAAGTTTAAAAATGTGAAGATACCCAAGAAGTTTCTATCACTTTGTCATTCCTTTCCAGAGGGTGTGTGGCCATGAGAGGTTTATGTGTCAAGGGTACAGAACTCGTGAAGGGCACAATTTCAGTTTTGATTTTCAATAAAAAAAAGTGCAGGATGCCTTATTTGACCCACGTTTGTGTCCTTGTTTGACCCACGTTTGTGTCCTTGTTTCAGCTGATATTACAAATTCCACAGGTTGGGCTGTTTCCTCATGACCCATGTTTCATTCAACCCATAATTTCATCTTGTAGAGATATCTTGACTCTTAAAGGATGTTCTTGCAAACAGTTGCCTGTTGAAATATGGATTACATTCTTCACCATTCGTCTAGTTAAGAAATGCAGCCTCTCATTAAATATACTTCATTACAATAGAGATTAGGGAACCTGTGAAGACAACTTGACTCTGAAAAGATGGTCTTGCGAACAGTTGCCTTCTGAATATGTATCACATTCTTCAAGTGTAGAAATACAATCCTTAGTTCAATATACTTAGCCACCGATAGCGATAAGATTACATGTTATGTGGAGTATTTATGAATGTACTCCGCACATTCAACATTACATGGGTCAATATTAACATTGGTGTCGGGCCATTATTTGTCCGCACATTGAGTGATATTCCCTAATCCAGAATTGAAGTTGACAATCCTGATAGGAGAGCAAACACCACATCAAAGAGAGTTGGTGCTATACAAAGGCAAGACTGGTATTCAAAAGTAACAAAAAAGGGATATTCGGCTTGACTGCTTCAACAGCTGACTGTTTACAGAATATAAATTGGGGTGGATTAAGCATGTAGGATTATCAGCCAGACAGTGAGATATTGTCCAAATAGGATTTCAGTGCAGTGAAAAATTGACTTTTACACCAAGCTCTGTGTATGAGTCTATACTTGAGAGGATTAGGGTTAAGCCAGATTGCTCTATTGAAGAACACGCACATCACTGGCTTCCCTGACAAGACCCCCAAACAACCAATCTGCTGTTTGATGGATTTCAGAGCCATTTTGCTTCACAAGGATGTTGCAGACGAGAATGTTACTTAAAAAAAAGATTAGGCATACACCCAGTAGAAGGAAGGATAGCATGAAAAAGAAGTCAGACAAGAGTCTTGGAACCAGATGGATTTGAACCTGCAATCTACTGTCTATTTCTCATTCATGGATTAAAGGCACAATAATATTGAAATAAATACCTTAGAGTCTCATTTAATCTGACTCATTAATATTCATGAGTAGTCCAGTGAAAGGACCATTCGGCTATATTTTAGTGAAAGGGATTTCTGGGGCGATTTCAATTTTGAAAAGAAACTTTAGGCATGCACCTAGTAGTAGCAAGGAAAGGGTGCTCCACCCTGTAGGATTTGAACCTAAAATCTACTGCTTACCAGGCAGCAATTTAACCATGCAAGCTATTTCTAGTTCATGGATTAAGTCCCAAAAACCTAGAAACAAAAACCCAAGAGTCTCATTCAATAGGACTCGTTAATATTCATAAGAAGTCCGCCATAAGGACCATTCGGCTAGATTTTAGTTTAAGGGCTATCTGGGGGAAATTGCAATTGTAAAAAGAACTTTTAGGCATACCCCCAGTAGTAGTAGGGATAACATGCTCCATCCTGTAAATTAATGAAAAACAAATCAGACAAAAGTCTTGGAGTCTTGGAGTCTTTTGTTTGTGGATCTATATATTGTTGATGTTGATACCACTGAAAATATCAAGCTTGGTGTGTGTTAATGAGATTGTGTGTGATATAATAATACTTACTTATTTGATCTACTAAGTAATGTTTTGAATGAAATATAAGAAGTATATTTTTTATGTATATTTTTGTTCTTTTTTCCTTTTATTGTGCTGCCTCTATCTATTTGACTTCGATTTCTATATATTTTATTTCTTTCTCTGTTTTTTTCCTTACATCTTCTTAACTTGTTTTTTCCTTATTCCTTCTCCATTCCCTTTCTCTCGCCCTGTAAACACGCTCTTTTGCCATATCTATTCTGACCATTTTATCTTCTCCCCTCCCTCTCCTCCTCTCTTTCTGTCTCTCTTTCCCATGTATTCCTTTGTGTGTTTCCCTGCCTTTCTCACTCTACTCTTTCTCCATCTTCAATCTCTTCATCCACTCCTTCCCCATCATCTCTTCCTTCTGTCTCTCTTCCTATCCCTTCCAATTAGACATTTTTGTAATGTATTCACAACCTTCCCCTTAAAAACTTGCATAAATTTGCATACATAACATAAAATGTCTATTCTTCTCTGCACACCAGCCCGATCGGATTCCTCGCCAGGCTCCAGCATCATCAGGGTGGAGTGAGTGGGGCATCTGGAGTGCATGTTCCCGGTCCTGCGGAGGAGGGGTATCCTACCAGGAGAGGCGGTGTCTGTTGGAGTAAGTCTGGTGGTGATGATGATAATGATAATGGTTGTCGGAGGGATAGTAGTGAAGGTAGCACTAGTAGTATATGTGGTGATGGTGGTGATGGTGATGATGATAATGATGATGATAATGTTGATGGTTGTTAGAGTGATAGTAGTGGAGGTAGTATTAGTAGTATACATGGTGGTGGTGGTGGTGAGGGTGACGGTGATGATGATGATGATGATGATGATGATGATGATGATGATGATGATAATGATAATGATGATAGTGGTTGTTGCAGTGATAATGGTGGAGGTAGTACTAGTAGAATACATGGTGGTGATGGTGGTGACAGTGATGATGATGATGATGATGATGATGATGATGATGAGGAGGTTAATATTGATGGTTGTTGGAGTGGTAGAAGAAGAGGAAGTATGAGTAGTGCATATGGTGGTGGTGCTGCTGAAATGAGCAGAGCATATTTGATGCTGGTGGTGAGTTTACCCAATCACGAGAAGGAGTGTCTGAATTAATTAGTGATGATGAAGATGATAATAATAATGGTGGTGGTGATACTGGTGGAAGAAGTAGCAGAAGAATAGGGCAGTATCTATCTGTTGGTCAACATACATGTATGATGTATTCTGTGATTGTGCGGAACATACATGAAGTAATGGTGGTGATGGCGATGGTGACGATGAAAGATATTGATATTGATGACACGAGTGGTGGTAGAAAATGAAAAACTACATATATTTGTTTGGTAGATCAGAGAGAGAGAGAGAGAGAGAAAAAAAAATGAGGTAGAAAGAGAGTGAGAGATATCGGGAACCCAACAAATTGTTACTATTCTGTCATTTCTGTAAAACAGGTATGTTTTTCATCATGCACAAGTGATGGATGATCGATGCCTGGGTGATTTCTATTCTTGTGTTCCTACCTGTATATAATATCAATTTCAATTATGTCTATTGACCCTTGCATAACATTTCATCATGAAATAGAAATACTCAAGATTGACCTTGGCTTCTTGTGTAGGTTTAGTCATACAAATTGAGTTTTTCACCAATGTAGAAGTTGCAAATCAGTTGAAGCTGAAAAGGACCATTAAGGAAAGACAACGTCTCACACCCCGCAGTGTGGGAACAGGATACATTGAAATAAAACTGATTCATTGATATATTGGAATTATTTGAGTAAAGCTATCATCACTGTATGCTCATTCATCCCATCATTGGAGAATAAAAGGAATGTAATGTAAGAAATCAAAGTGCATGGAAGATGGCCATCAGAGCAAACCATATATCCCATCCTGCATCGTGGGAAAATGGATGGCGAGTAGACATTGTGATGATGAGTGATATATGTTTATGAACTTTGGCATAACACTCTCAATATGGAATGTCTTTAGATCAGATTGGTACTAGGGTTGTATCTCTTGGACATGTTGCAATGATTGAAGTTATGTCAATTGAATGTTTTAACAACAAAAGAGCATTGTGACTGAGTGTATATACATCTAAACTAGAATGATCTTTAAAATGTAAAATGTATTAACAATATTATGTATGTTTAATGCCCTAAATCCAATATGATTCAGTGCTACATGTAGCTTGCGTCATTCATAAATCATTTCAGTGAGTGCTGGAAGTATGTACTGTCAATGTATACCTATTTAGAATCACGATCTAGTTGCTGCTTCTTTGTGAACATAGTCTGCTTGTTCATTGTCAGAGAGTTCCAGATTGTTGGATTCTCCCTCCTCATAGCCTGCTTTCTAGGCTGTTGGACATTTTTATTCAAACTGAAAACAACTCATGTGCCTTAAGTCCATTCATTGGATAATTCTCCTCTCTCCTTATAACTGGAGAAGAAATCAAGAATTATTCTAGTCTATTGCAGCCCGGCCCCTCTATTGAATAATTTTGTTTAGAAATGTGCAACAGCCTGGAAACCAGGCTATGTCCCTCATGGAGGAGCCAGGTAGGCTGACAGGTGACGCTCATTCGGTCGGCCCACCACAATGGGAAGAATAAGGTGCAAGAAGTCACCCTTTGTGTGGTCTCTGAACCAAGAAGAAAGATCGGTCTGCACGATTTCATCTGATTATAATTGTGACTGAAATCGTGCAGGGGTTTGGATCATCCCTTTGAACAGCGACCGAGTGAGCAAAGTAGCGCCGCACATATTTGTAGTGACACCTATCACGTCCGCTATGTCTTGCCTTCTTCACCCTCGACCATTCTTCTTTGTTGACTTGATTCTGTGCCACAGGGGCACATAATTTTACTACCATATGAATGCACAAGGTCACATTCAATAGTATTTATCTGGTACAGCAGGTGTTAAAATATAGCTCTTTTGTAGATAGTTGTATAAAGTCTGCCAAAATAATTGTGTAAATGCCACAGGATATGGAAAAAATGCTGGATTAGCAATAAAAATAAAATAAAATTGACGAGATGAAAATTATACTGACCATTAGATTTTGGTCCTCCAAAATTTTGCAGTTCCTGTAGCCTACAGAAACACATCAAAAATATCATTCTTGGGAATATGTTGTTGTTGCATCAACAAACTTATCTGCCTTGGCTCAACATAAAAACACTTCAAATTTAGTGAGTGATAAAACTTTTAGTTTTTTAGTCAGTCAGATTGTTTCTGATAGTTGTCACAAGGGCATTTGTTTGCAACAAATCATTATTAACTTTAATGGTTACAAGATATAAGGTAGGAACCTTACATAGTAATTTGTACAGAACTCTATGATTAAAGTTTCATGTTTAATCATAACAATTGTGGCAATGGCTACCATGCTAACTGCTATAGTAGTAAACAAATAATCAACGTTGGAGAAGGTGATGGGATGAACTATCACTTCCGAGGCGATCTGGATGTAGCTATCTTTCCGAAGCGCACCTGAGGAAAGATAGCGTATACATTCAGATCGCCGAGGAAGTGATTGTTCGTCTCATTGCCTGAAACCAAAAGTTGATTATTTGATTTATATTCCACATCTGAAACCAACTATCTATACCAAAAATGACAATTTGACGTACACAAGTAATGTTTACTTCTCTACCTAACCCCGAGCCGCTGCCATGGGGAACATGCGTTAGGATGCGCGTTAATTAGGACGCGCATTATGACGCGCGTTTAATTAGGACGCGCATTATGACGCGCGTTTGGACGCGTAAATGGGAGCTGATAGTCCGAGTGTAACGCACTTTTATTTCGCTCGTACTCAAAATATTAATCACGCATTAGGACTGTGAGGAGTGAAGAGATCAGTGAAACCAAAAAGTACTATCACCTAGAGTGTAACGAACTTTTATTCTCAGGTGATCTGATAGGAAAAACTACGCCTCATCACGTGATCACCTCTTGACCAATCATATAGCAACATTCTTAGTATGTGGAATATAATAACTATTAATCATATGTTATGACAAATGAATATCAACTAGAAATGGCCTAGTGGTTAAGTTGCAGCAGGTTAACTCTACCTCAGTCCAAGATGTCTTTCCTGACTTGTTTTTAGTTCATTTACAGGATGAAGCATTTCAGTTTTACTACTGGGCATATGCCTAAAATCAATTTTCTAACTGGAATTAACTCAGAAAGACCTTTCACTAAAATGGGACATTTATCAACATTAATAATAATAATAATAATACATTGTATTTCATGACAAGAAAAAAAGAAGTATAATTGGTGTTGTACGAAAGGTTATTGACTCAATTGATTCATTTTTAAAGAGATGCATATGTGGAGCTTGGAACTGTAAAATGTATTTGATTTGTTTCAAAGATTCAAGGAGACCAATGATTATGTTTAATATAACAAATATCCACTATCGAATGAAATCATTCTAAAACTACAGGGTAGGATACCATCATTTGCTTTCAAAAATAAAAGACAAATCAACGTTCATACCCCAACATATTGAGTAAAGAACCTTTAAGCAAATACTGGGCAATATTGTGTGAATACAACTTCAGTGGTTTGTGGTGTATAGTGCCATAAAAATGAGCAATGAATAGGAGTAGCAATGCTTTCTGTTTGTTATGTATTGGGGCAGGATGCAGTTCGTTGCCAGAGTAAATGACTTGTGGTACCTCCTTTATTCAGAGTGATAAAAGGTTCAAATAGAGAGATAAAAATCAGCCATTAGCTAAGTCCTCCCCATTCATAAATGAGTTGTATTTCAATTTTTGATTTTATTTCTTTTCCCGATTTCAAAAGTTGTGATTTGTACTCAGTAATATTTGGACACACTTAATGACTTTATTGAATCAACTGTATAGTCGTATATAGTAGTAAGTACTGCACTTCATGTACTCTTTGAAAACTACTTGATCATATCTCCCATGGAAGTGCATTTGAAGTAAAACAGGAAATATTTTGTTGCAAGTGTCTATTGGGAGACATATCGAAATGAATTAAAAAACTGTAAAATGTTGTTGAAGATATAATTGTACATAGTAGGTTGCAGCAGACATGCAAATGTAGTGTCCCAGTAAGTAAGGGGGTTTGTGAAAGCTACAGAACTAAATATACAAAGGTCAGTTCATTTGCCTCATCTTTTCTGACAGTATGATATATGTCAGGACACTGTGAACTGACATTTACTTGAGTTGAGGGATGGTTAGCTGGTCCAAAGACAATGCCTATGGCACTTTGTCTTGACCTCAGATGAGGAGAAGTAAATTGCTTTAAAGGTGGTGTCTGTATAGACTACTGCAAGTCTTTACATCAACTGACATTTTGTGTTATTACTTCTGCACCAAGGGGATAGACTGGTATAGGGTATGGGGTTCCTGGTCTGTAAAAGAAGATAGGAAGAGTAGATTGCTGTAATTCTTGCCCAGGAGACAAACTTGAAGTCCATCCCTCGGGTTGTTGCGTGTCCACTGAGGTTTAGGGAGGACAAAGGAAGCAGTCCAGATGTGTGGTGTGGTAGAGAGGGGTGTTCAAGAAGTGGGATAAACGGTGAAGAGTAGCCCAAGGAGTTAAGAAAAAAAAAGATAATAAGATATGACATCACTGCTGTTCAGGTCAAGTTTATTGATTTCTTCATTTTGAGAACTCTCTTTTGCTGTTCCTGTTCACAGCTCCCTCCAAGCTGCTTGTGTTTAATCTGAGAATGAGTCTGATGGCTCTTGGTAGTGTGTCCTCATAAGGTGAGACTGCTGAGGGGGTTGGGTCAGGGGGTCAAGCAAATGTCACTGGCATCAGGAGGAATTGAGAGGGAGACCAGCAAGAAAGAAAACACCACTGGTCCTTGGTGGATTTTACTCCAGTCAATGAACAGGCTCATGAAACAAGGATTACCCCCACCCTCCCCCTGGCAAAGCTCTGTTCACATTACTCTTGATCTTGGTGGATTTTACTCCAGTTAATGGCTGGCTCATGAAACAGGATTACCCCACCCTCCCCATGGCAAGGCTCTGTTCACATTGTTCTAGATCTTGGTGGATTTTACTCCAGTCAATGAACAGGCTCATAAAACAGGGATTACCCCCACCCTTTCCCTGGCAAGGCTCTGTTCACATTATTCTAGATCTTGGTGGATTTTACTCCAGTCAATGAACAGGCTCATGAAACAGGGATTACCCCCACCCTTCCCCTGGCAAGGCTCTGTTCACATTATTCTAGATCTTGGTGGATATTACTCCAGTCAATGGACAAGCTCATGAAAAAAGATTACCCCCACCCTCCCCTGGCAAGGCTCTGTTCACATTGCTCTAGATCTTGGTGGATTTTACTCCAGTAAAAGGATAAGCTCATCAAACAGGATTACCCCCACCCTTCCCCTGGCAAGGCTCTGTTCACATTACTCTTGATCTTGGTGGATTTTACTCCAGTTAATGGCTGGCTCATGAAACAGGATTACCCCACCCTCCCCATGGCAAGGCTCTGTTCACATTGTTCTAGATCTTGGTGGATTTTACTCCAGTCAATGAACAGGCTCATCAAACAGGATTACCCCCACCCTTCCCCTGGCAAGGCTCTGTTCACATTTCTCTTGATCTTGGTGGATTTAATTCCAGTCAGTGGGTAGGCTCATGAAACAGGATTACCCCACCCTCCCCCTGGCAAGGCTCTGTTCACATTACTCTAAACCATACTGGATTTAACTCCAGTCAATGGATAGGCTCATGAAACTGGATTACCCCCACCCTCCCCTGGCAAGGCTCTGTTCACATTACTCTAGATCTTAGTGGATTTAACTCCAGTCAAA
Organism: Arbacia lixula; assembly: GCA_963669155.1. Classification (NCBI taxonomy): domain Eukaryota; kingdom Metazoa; phylum Echinodermata; class Echinoidea; order Arbacioida; family Arbaciidae; genus Arbacia; species Arbacia lixula. Next base: position 13,158,848 of record OZ022577.1, read on the forward strand.
GGATAGGCTCATGAAACAGGATTACCCCCACCCTCCCCCGGCAAGGCTCTGTTCACATTACTCTAGATCTTAGTGGATTTAACTCCAGTCAATGAACAGGCTCATGAAACAGGATTACCCCACCCTCCCCTGGCAAGGCTCTGTTCACATTACTCTAGAACTTGGTTAATTTTACTCCAGTCAAATGATAAGCTCATCAAACAGGATTACCCCCCCCCCCCCCCCCCACCCTCCCCCTGGCAAGGCTCTGTTCACATTACTCTAGACCCTAATGGATTTCACTCCAGCCAATGGACCACTTCATCTATCAGGATTACCTCCACACTCTTGCAAGGCTCTGTTCACATTACTCTAGACCCTACTGGATTTTAATCCAGTCAATGGACTAGCCCATCTAACAGGATTAACCCACAAGGGTTTCTTCTTACAAGTCTAGTCCTTGCTGGATTGTTCCTCAGTTGATGGACTCGATCTTCAGACAGAATTAGCCTGGAAGGCTCTGTTCACATTCATACAGTCTTTTTGGATCTGATGGCAGGCAATGTACTGCTTCTTCAAACAGAATTAAACTCCTTCCTCCTCTCAAGGCCCTTCTGAAGAACTGTTGCTGGGATGCACTAGGATTGAGACAGAAACATAACAACATCCAAAACAGTAGCATTGATCTTATAATCTGTACAAAATCAACAAGGTAGGTTAAAGAGATGAAATCTATAAATATTTGAACAGTCCTTATTCGCTCTCAAGCGTCAAAAGGCTTTGGATTCTGCAGTCAAATAGAAACTCTAAATAAGATAACTCTTAAAACTTAAATGAGATAACTCACACCTTCATGAAGCCTATCTAAGCTGTTTACACACCTCAATTGGCTTATTTTGCCTTGAATTTTTCCTTGTCTTGAATGAGTATATTCATGTTTTAGTGAGAGGATCAAATATCTTGACATACAGGGCAATTTTTCCAATTCTAAAACTTTAAACTATCAGCATTCTAATTTCCTCACTGAAACACTTGATTAGTCTTTGTTTTCAGAATATACTTGAGTTATTTCTCATGCAGGATTGCTCAACTTTTAGTTGATTGTGCTGTTATTCAAACCATCAATACCTTTTGCCCTTAGGATGGAAAAAACCTACAACATTGAATTTAAATGGTAAATGACAATTGTGTTTTGACTAAATATTGATTTCAAAACTTGGATATATCTGTTCTTGCTGTTGTTTTATATTTTTTTATATGGCAGTCAGTCAAAATGGACTATTTCAGTCATTTTAATTTTATTATGTACGTGGAACTTTTGTAATGTGAGTTCTATGATGTGGAATGTGATATTATATTTCCCCCCCCCCAAGCACTGCTGCAATGCAACAAAATCTGAATACATGGACTAGATATTCAGCACTGTTTTCTCTTCTCTCCCAGAGAGAGAGAGAGAGAGAGAGAGAGAGAGAGAGAGAGAGAGAGAGAGAGAGAGATAGAAAGAGAGAAAGAGAGAGATATAGAGAGAAAGAGAGAGAGAGAGAGAGAGTGCGAGAGGGATGGTGGGATGGAGAGATGGAGGGGGAGAGGGAAGGAGAGGGGGAGGGAGGGATGGTGGGAAGGGAGGGAGATGGAGAGAGAAAGGGGGAGGGGAGGGGGGGGAGAAAGAGAGAGGGGGAGGGAGGAGGGTGAGAGAGAGAGCGAGAGAGAGAGTTATAGAGATAGAGAGAGAGAGATAGAGAGAGAAAGAAGTTATGAAGAATAGTTTGTGGGGTCTAGACTTAATTGTTGTTGCAGCAAGCAGAAGAATGAAGATGCCACATCCTAGAATTGGGGGGGGGGGGCTTTGTATCAAGCTGTTTGTAAGCTACAAACAACTTTATGCACGACTAGTGACCTGTTCTTGTGCTAAATCAGATTCTCAATGATTTTGAATCCCATCAGCTCATGTTGAACTCTCTCCTTTGTAAATGGAAATCCTTGTTGCTAACAAGCATCTGAATACAGATTACGATTTGTCAAATTTGATTAGAATTTTTGAAAATTTACCCCCACTATGTTATAACAGGAAAAAATTGATGTATCTCATTTAGCATGAGATTAGGTAACCAGCCATGCGTTTAGGTAACCAGCCGTGCGTAAAGTCGTTCTAACAGCTTGGTGAAACACCCCTTGGTGAAATCACAGTCTAAAGTTCTGCCCTAACTGGAGCCCCATTTGAGGCCCGTTTTGGTGATGAATTTTTGTTCTCCATTTGTGGGATAATTTGTAATGTTGTTTTCTTCATGTTGTAGAGCTTTAATGTTACCACAAAATATACTGTGCTACTAAAAATATTGTTCCACTTGGCTTTTATGATGGTAACGTTAAGTGTACATTAATTTCAAGCACAGTAAGACCATTTCTGCAGCAACATTCCACCAGTGCTCACAGCTGCCTAGTACCAACGTGTACTGTGGTATTAAGACTTCTTTCAGTGACGGATATACAATGTCTAGTAAAATCCTTCTTAAAAAGCAACTTTTCTCAGAACAAGTCTCACAAATCTGATCAACATCTATAGCTAAACAATAGAGCTACTGATTGCACATATCAACAACGTTCAAATATAATGAAAAAGTACTTAAAACAGACTTGAAACAAGCTTAGGCTGGTACGTTTCTTGGAACCAGCAGGTCCCGTAGTAAGCAGGTTGATGATAAAGACATGACCTAATAAACTCCTGATGAGTGAGATTGAGGTTAAATAAACATTTGTTCTAATTTCACAGACATGTCTATCTTAGCAAATATCTTAAAGCTACAAAATCTACTTGTGTCAATATGTTTAGTACGCGCATGATAATTAAGCATTTAAAACAATTTAGGGTGGGACTCTATCAGTTCTTCATAAACCCCAAAGACCAAATCCTGGTGTAATAACCATGATGATAAATAGTCAAAATTGTATAACAATCTTTGTTAGAATGAAGTTGCAAAATGGCATACTTATTTCTGATCTGGGAAAACAACCCTGATCGGAAAATGATATGCTATTTTGCAACTTCACTTTCATTAAGATTGTCCTAAAATGTTGTGTATACTGTTAGAAGTCACAGCTTTGCTCTGAAATGGCAAAATAGTGCACTATTTGGTCTGGAAATTGCCCCGTGAAATCTTAACCTAGTTTGCAAAATAGCGGGCTTCGGTCCGGCCTCATCAGGCTGAACTCACTTCAGATGATGTCATAAGTTTGTCGAACACAGCAGCATGCAGCAGACTTCAAACTGTATTATGTAATAGCAGTATAAGGATAGGATCAAGGCTTATCAGCTGTGGTGTGGGAGGGTAAAATAACCCACTGTTTGCAGGTTGATACTACACATTGATATGTAATAATGAACTTAAGACTGAGCAGAGAAGGATAGGCCAAGCCATACACACTGAAAACGATTACAGAAAAATCAACAGGACAAAAGTCACTGTGGAGATATATAGTTTACCCTTGGAAAATATTCTGCTCTATGTTCTTTTACATATGTACGTTTAAACCATGATTGTTTATTCATAATCATGACTCTTATCAGTTTATCACTAGGGTATTTGTTGGAGGCAGTAGTCATGTCGGTCCTTCACATATTATTTGTTTTTCCAGTCTGCACTTTTATGATGCAGCTCTTAGTCTTCTTGTGGGTTATGTGTGTGGGAGTGTATGTAGGATGGGGAGTTATGTCATCTTGTAAATAGTCTGATGCCACTTGTGTCATTCAGCAATTTATCTTGCAAATAATTAAATAAATGAGCTTACTTGGCATTTTGCAGCACCTGTATTTGTCTGAGATGGTAACGTTTATTTAGTGCCAGTATTTAGCCAAATGTAAAACATGTGTACAATGGTAATGTGAGCTTGAGCACACATCATTATTATTGAATAAGCACTCTCAAACCTCAGCCTAGATGTTCACTCATTGTATACCAGGCTAAATGCTCTCTGCGATGTCTTAAGTCTTGATGGTAAAATAACCCACAAGTGGCATGTCAAGGGTAAATCAACATATATATGCAGTCACATTGAATTTTCAATCAAAATTATTGCATAGGAATGCACGTGAATAATGAAGGAAACAAATTACATGCAAAAATTAAGTATCTGATAAACTCACTAATCATTCCACCTCTTTCTACCACCTTAGAACTTCTTTCTCCTTAGTTCCTCCATATAAATTAGCTCATGCATATTTGTTTTTAACATACCATCTTTGTAGTCAACCCTCTCTCTATAAAGAGGCTCATCTTTTGTAATGTCAGTTCTGTAACATTCTGCACAAGTTTGTTGCATGTCATGTAATTAGAACAATGGCATAAAGCACAGAGTCGAACTCATGTTGTGGTCTTCTTGTGCATCATAAGTCAAATATTGTGTTGTGCAATCAAGGATTCATTTCTCTTTACACAATATCTCATATTTTGCCATGGTCTCAGCTTCCACTTGTGTTTTTACATCATTCATGTTTGATAAAAGAAGCTTCAACATATAATCATATTTGTATAGAAATGACATTCTATGTACCGAGGCCTGGTTTGAATGCAGCTCCGCCTTATCACAATGTTTAAACTTGAATGTTTGGGCTGTTCAAACTTGAATGACATTGGGTTTAAATCCTCTGACAATTGGAAGGGATAGGATAGACTCTTGACGAATTTGTCATATCCTTGGAGAACAATAAATATTCACCTGTCACCCCTCCAGTAAAAGTTTTGGACCCTCTTGAGCATTGGTTGAGATAATATTTGTCTAGTAATCCAAATCTGACTCTGTGTTTGACTGATCATGGATGATTTGTTGTTGAACTTTGATCAAATGAAAGGACAGGGCTGGGACTTGGTAGGGTGGTAGTGTAGGGATGGAGAGCAAGGAATTTTTATTGGCTGGGTAGTTTGTTCCTTATTGTAAATGTCTGGAGTCACTAGACAGATTTATAGGTTTAACCTGGACACTGCTCATGTGTATATTTGATATACAGGAGTTATTGAGCTGGCTGACCAAAGTAATTGTGTCATAGCTGACAAACAAGACCATGGGAAGGGACAGAAAGCTATGTAACTGATTGCAAGTTTTTGGAAGCCTGTGTCAGTAAACTGAGGTAAACATAGTACAGCGTTGCGAATCAGGGATAAAGAGATTGGCCTTGTCGTGATCGTAAGTCACACAAACAAAATATACCAAATGCTTAATTGTGATTGGCTGACAGCCTGTATGAAACTGATTGGAGGTGCTTTTGATCGAATGCAAAGTTAAAGGTAGTGCATGCATCCCTTTTGCAGATGGATAAACTGTAAAACATTGCATGAGGCTGAAAACGTGTAATGTACAGTTTGTGAAATAGGAAACTTAACCTGTTCTTTACTGAGACTGCATACACTACAGCTCAAAGGAATTGGCATAGGGAAAGGGAAAGGGAAGAAAGGGAAGGAGCCGCAGTTTTAAACCGTGGTATATTTTGTCCAGTTCAGCATGAAATACGGTGCTTTAGCCTAAAATGCATCATGTTTCATGCTGAACTAGACAAAATATACCACGGTTTAAAACTGTGGCTCCTACCCTTTTTTCCCTTTCCCTTTTCCTATGCCAATTCCTTTGAGCTGTAGTGTGGATTTTTTCCACTCAGATACTAAGCAGTACAACTCCCATACAATCTGCTATTCGGAGGATAGACAACAGGCTATGAATAAACTTCTAATACTTTTTGATAAATTATTAAGCCACACCTCTTTGGTTACTGCAGTTTCATGGCAAATTTTGATATACTAACTGGATCATGGATCCCAAAGCCCAAACATCTAACCGTGAGCAGTGGGTTAACAATCATGTGCCATATAATTCACACACAGCATTTTGTTTCTCAGGCTCAGCTTTGTATTCATATGCCACTTCAGGGAAATTGCATATACCATGAGCAAAAAGAAAGGAAAACCTTGCCATTTTCCCACATGATCATATATTATCACATTATCATATTGAGGCTCTTATTTAGAGTGTAATTCATTTTGTTTGAGCATGTGTTATAAATACCTGATTGTGTTTTTTTTGTGATGCATAGTAGGTTTACCAGAACAACACACACAAAACGTCAGCCTATTTGCTTGTGTGTGGGCTCTCTCAGCTGACTTAGCACTATACACAAAAGTTTGGTAGTCCAATTTTATGACCCTTCATATATCCGTTGTGATTTCAAACGTTTTAAAAACATTAATGTCCACTTGTGTGTGGTATTACAAAGCTGTATTGGGGAGTTGCATCTCCAAGGGCCACGAACTCCTCCCTTTGTTATAACAATAACCCCGTTCATATACACCACCGATCCGCGAAAAAGGCGCAACATTTGCGGCAATTTTGCCGATGCATTACCGATAGCTGCGTATATGAACGGGAATCGCTCAAATAATGCGGTATTTGCTTCCTCCTTTTTTGCGCTTATTTTGCGGCTATTTCGCGGATCGAGACCTAGTAATAATACCGCAATATTGCGGTAAGCGAATCTTATAAACTGCGTCCGCAAAATAGGCGTAAATGTTGCGCCTTTAGCATCGCGCTCTGGCATGTTGGTCGCTAATCCTACCGCTCGTATGGCTGAGCGGAGCATGTCACCTTTGGTTTGGAGAGAGTCCAGCTGTCCAAAACACCGCAACATTACGGTTTTGGGGGTGTATATGAACGGTGCTTTTGCGGCTCGCTGGAAACTTGCTTACCGATGTACATCGGTAATAATAGCGGTATATGGTATATGAACGGGGCTTTTGAGGGATTGAGCCTTGCCTTTCTTCTAGACTATTGGACATTTGTCAACCAAACTGCTCACTAATGGAATCTGACTGCAGTAGACTTATCATTGTGCATTTCCTATCTGGCTCCTCAATGAAACAATGACTAGTCTAAGAGCACTAGACCCTATTTTTTCAGATTGGATCAGAAATGCTTAAAGTCCAACAGGCTGGAAACCAGGCTAAGGTGATCCCTGTAATGTTTGTGTACTAATGCTGGTAACAGTCTAATCAACTGTCATAGAAAGAAAGGCTACACATTAAGTGATTACTCTCAATTAGGACTTTTATATCACCATCTTATTTACATAGCCACTATGTTGTTTTTCTTCTCGCAGTGCATACTTCTGATGGGTTTTCTGATTTGTACTGATTATTTCTGTAATGATATATAAAAGAAGAATGAAGTATTATTCTTTTTACAATTTTTTTAAATGAAATGCTTCTGTACAAGAAATTAGGAGAAGTAACAAATGAGAGAGTGGAATGTGGGTGGGGTGAGGTGCAAGGAAGGAAGAGGGAGAAAGAGAGAGAAGAAAAGGTAGATGAAGAGAAAGAAAGAAAGATAGAAAGTAAGCTGGGGAGGGGAAAAGAAAGAAAGAATAGCAGGTGTTAAATATTTAGGTTATTCCTAGATGGTTATGCATATGCTGTGATAGTACTTAGCTTAATCAAATTTACAGGAAATCCAATGTATTCCTTCATGAGTTGATAATTACTGGTTATATTGCGTATAGAGTATGCTTAACAGTAAGAAATATTGATGACCACTTTCAGGTATGTTTAATTTTGTTCACATTCATTTGTATTGGATATGTCACATGCAATTGCAGTTAATGATTCCCAACCATACATGTGTACATGTATAAAATGTTTGTAAGAATAATACTTAACCCACATGGCATTTGACATATCCCATTAACGTTAAGACTGTCATGGAACATTACAGAGGAGGGCGAGGAAGAGGAGGAGGGTGAAAGGAAAAACAGAGGGCTGGTTTACAAAGAAGAAAAGAAAGTGATAGAGCAAGGAGGGGAGGGAGAGTGATTGAGAATGTGTAAGAGAACAGAAAGTTGAAGAGCTTTGTAATGAACTTTGCAGAGGCGATAGATAGTGTCAGCGATTGTTTATATTGCATATGCAGACATGGGTGCAGCATCTCAGTCTTGCAACAAAACAGAACCTGCCCGCATGAAAGTTTCTTTCATGGCACGCTTATCTGCAACAGTCACCTTTTGATAGTTTTACAATCTGCTAAATTTTTAACCACAGGATTACATATGTTTATATTTTTCTTTATCTGCCTAGATGTGCTTTGAAATAATAAAAAGGAAGGCTAATTTATTTCCTTTTCCATGACCTACTGGACAGGTTGTTTCCTGAATTTGTCATTGAAGGGTTTTGAACTCAAGACTGTTGTGCTCTCTGTTTGGGCTCCAAGTTCAGACCGTTGCCCTTTCCACTTTCCAGTTCAACAGGGAAAACTTGTCCAAAACCTAAAAAAGAGTGTCAATGTGAATAAGATACTTGGAAGAAAGAGGTACTAAATACATGCCTCTGAGGTAGTTAATTTGCTTGCTGTGCGGTAAAGCATGCATTTTAAAAAAGAGCACACATCACGCATAAAGAGTTAAGATGTCAAGTGAAATACCATTTTACCAGCAAAACTATTCACCTTTTTCTTTTGCAAAAAATCAAAACAATTCTGTCATATTTCAGAAAAAAAAATTGATCTTGTTCAACCCATGTAGTATTTTTTGTTTTACACAACTCTCTTCTTGGCTAATACATTACATATTATCTCTCACAGACCTTCATCTGATTTAGTTGTTGTCTTTCAACCACAGCGACATGTATCTTCATTGACATTCTCCATGGACATGTTTATCTCTCTCCTCTCCTTTGTATCCCCCCCCCTCCCCCCCTGACTGTCAGGTGAAATATAATTTCTGATTCATCCAATGAGATATTTGTTTGTTGGGACAGTGGGTGTGTAAGTACAATCCCCTGTCCTCCCACTTGCCCCACTGGTTTCAATCGGTCAATCTGCCTGGGATGTGACAGTGGTTGACAGCATGATGATTGATGGGCAGTGGCAGTAGCAGCAAATGCAGCGTGATGGCACATTTACTTCCAGTGCAGGTCCAAATTCATTCAAGAGCTGAAATAATCAAAAGTTCATTTCTACAGTCAGCAATTAGACTTTATGTCTTGCACTTAATTTGTGCTGAGTGACCATAAGCAGTGATATGATATGAAAGGATGTATCAACCTTCTTTCTTTGAACCCTTGCTCCACACTGCCAAAAAGTGATGTGTTCTCAGCATGTTTTTCAGTTGTTTAAACAATGATCGTGTAGCAACAGCTTCACAGAGAGTACGAAAGAGATGGTGGTGTTGTTTTACTGGTCCAGTCCTGATAATGGTAGCGGTACTTCTGAGAGCATATCAGGTATCAAAAAACAAAAATAATTAAGTTTTTCAAGTAGAATATCACAGCTGCCTCCAAACGAACTCAAACACTGTTACTTTATTACACAGATTTCATTTTGACAATGATTGAATCCCATTTGTTGCAAAATCTCAGAAAATTAAGAAAATATTCAAGTTTGATTATTTCATATGTCCGATTTTTTTTTTTTAGTTATTCCCAGTAACATTAAAAAAAAAAGAAAGTACAGGATATTTTTAGTGTTGCCCTTAACTTCCTTGAAGATTGCAAAAAAGTGAATATATTTAAACAAATCTTCGAGAGAAAAAATGGGTAAAGAAAGATGTTTGCTTCCATGTTGACATCAGCTAAATGTCAGTGCTGAGAATGGAACAGCAAAGCAATGTCATGGTTGTGGAATGCTTGTGACATTCATCAGCACGCTTCAGTATTCATACAGATGCTCTAATATATTATGCTTGAGTTCCTATGTTCCTGACACCTCTGTGCCCTAAGTTTGTAGCAAAACATCCTATCAATTTAACTGGTTCCTTACTGTTACTAAAGGTTTATTTACCAACTTTCAAAAATTGGAATCATTGTTTTTAAATGTTTACAGATACACATTTAGAAATGTGCTGATTCCAACTTCAGAAAATTCATTGACGCACCCTACCTGTTTTGATTGCTGAGTCTACCTGTTCAGTCAAAAGGGTAATTGTACAAAACTGATGATATATGTTACCATGGCGATTTTCAATACAGAGGCAATATCCTAATCATAAAGCTGGTGCTCACCTGTGATTTGTTAAAGTTTACAGTACAGTGCCTGCCACTGAAATGGAAAGGACACATACTTTGATACATAGCGGAAGAACACATCTGGTTTTGAGGGTTGGAATTTGTAGTAGGATACAACAAGCTTGTTTATGCATCTGTTGTTCAGTTTGAACTGACAGAGTAACTAATGGTTCGAGCTGATTGGAGCTTTCAACGTGTTGGATGTGATCTGGTCAGTGAATTGATGGATGTTTGTATCATTGTAGATGTACAGTAACCTACCCTACCCACATGGACGTGGGTATGTAGGAATGTGTCTGTAGATTATCACCTGTTTAGTGTTGGGTATGCACGAGGGGTCGTCTTGAAGGTAGAACGCAGAGAGTCGTGCATGCTCAGTTAATTGATAAAAAAAAAAATGATTGCAAAAATACCAGGTGTCATAAATCAAGCTTAGAACTAGCTTGCCCCCGCTGAGCATTATCAGCTTGGCAACGAACTTGGGATCAAAGCCACTGCCTTGTTAGACAAAATAATGTCTTTTGTTCTTCTTATTGCACTGATAAATATGATAGGAAAACAATAAAATTTACTATGGATTGTAAAGCTAATCAATTATTTCAATAAAAATATTTCATTGATAACATGACAGCCTACAGTTATATTCATCATCGTGACAAAGTGCATATGCTTATCAAAAGTAATCTTCTGGATTAACATCTTCAAGTGTTTGTCTGACTACATATTTTAGCACTAGGACATTTCTTTTGTCTGTAAGCAACTGATATCTTAGATGTTTGGAATAGCAGGGCATCACACAAACTACTCACATCCTTCAGATGTAGATTGTACAGCATATATGCTGCAGTGCCAATTTTTCCTCACCTTTTTAAAATTCAGACTGGTCCAATTTTTAAATTGAAATAACTCATGAAATGCCACCCCTAACCCTAACCTATAAACCAATTGTAAGGCTAACGTTTAATATTTGACAAAATCAAATAAGGGGTAAGTGTCATCATGGTGCATCAGCACTTCAATGATTGGATAATAATAATCAAGGACAAACAAATTTCAAGTACTTCAGATTTTCTACAATTACATCCCCAAGATGACACAGACATCTCATCATGGATAAAAAAAATGATTATGTGATAATGATGTCATCCTTGTTGCTCCTCTGCAGGTCTGGGACTTGTGTTGGTCCTCATCAGAACTACCGGTCCTGTCAGATCCAGGACTGCCCTGAAGGAGCCATAGACTTCCGGCTGCAGCAGTGTGCTTCCTTCAATGATGTGCTTTATGAGGGCAGGTTCTTTGAATGGGTGCCTTACAAAGGGGGTAAGTGGCATCTACCCATGCACCCATTGTCTCACAGCATGTCCACAAATCATTGTATAGCTATACCAAAATGGTATGTTTCCCAGAAACCCATGTTTCTTAATACAACGTGTGGGTAGTCAGCGTCCACATACAGATTTTCAAAGTAAAACTATACCAAAACCGTATAGATATACCATTTTGGTATAGCTATATGATTACATTTTAGTGTGTGGACACACCGTTAGTCTGCTGTACTTTTTTCTCTCTTGTTGTCTTGTACCACTAGGTTTTCTGCATTACTCGTCCTTTCACTTCATTTTTGTGTTAAGCACTTTCTTTCATTCTCTTACATTGGAAAAAAGGAGCACTATAATTTGATATTGTTAAGTGATTACCAGTGATATTGCCCATCCAGGAGAGATAATGATTCCCCCCTGCCTTACTTCTTTTATTCTCTCATATTTTTCTGTTCTACCACAGTCTTTAATTCTATTATACAAAATGAATAATTGCATTTGAGTGATAATGAATAGTACCAACCAGCCTATCTGGAAAATGCCCCATAATTTGCAGACTGATTTTGCATTATCCCATTTTCAGTTTTAACTTTTTACTGAGTTTGAATGCAGATGGGTTATATCTAGAAGTCACCATGTTGTACGTCGATCAGACATTAAAATGTATTAGGTTTGGGGGTCCATTGCAAATGTCTCATTTTTCAACAGCTTTTAATGGAACAGCACTCATTTGATTACCATGAAGTGTAGATATGTATATTCTATAAACTTTCTGCATTGGTCAAGGTCCTCGATTTGAGGACAGGAGTAAATCAACATTCCATAGGTCAGAGGTCAAGGGTAAAGGAACTTACTCTTCCTTTCACAAAATGACTTGGGAGCAATGTCAATCACCTTCAGTGATAGATCTTATGTATTCACTTTGTTAAGTGAAATGGTACATTGCACTTGTATGTGACATTGTTGAGTGATTATGAATGTTATCACTCATCCAGAAAGTAGTATTTTGAGACCATGTACTGACTTTTCAGTACAAAAAAAAAATGTAAAAACTGACTCATATAGCATTACTCACTGAAGTTTTAGAAATAGCGTCTTCTTACATGGGTTTAAAGATACCACATCATTTTTTTTCTGAAAGAGCTAGGAAAATGGCAGTCATCACCCCCACAATCTTGAACTGTACTGTACTTTTTCATAATGTGGTAGCGGTATTCTTTACATGTTTCAGTTCATTTCAATCGTTCCCTCTTGGCCGCCCACTCTTAGCATTCCATTGTGCCTAGGACATTGTGCACCCTTGCTTGATATAAACATCATTGCAGAGCTTCCTACCTGTGGGTATTTCTCCATGTTCTTGTCATAATATTAGTCATGTTGATGAGGGAGAAAGAGCCTTTTTATTCACTTCATAATAGGGTGCCATTGACCTGGGGAGGTTGCTAATAATAGAGCCAACTATCAGATCAACTTCATTCTCAAGGCTGCCGCTCTTGTTTTGATAGGACATATTATCTCCGCTGTATGGATTGGAATTATGAACCTGATAATGAGGACTTCTTGGATTGAGAGAGTGAGGAAAGCCTCATAAAAATTAAAGAACCAAGCCCTTACCCCCTCACTCACTCATACCCACACCCACACCCACACACACACACACACACACACACACACACCCCACACACACACACACACACACACACACACCCATATACACCCCCCCATACGCACACATGTTCACACGAGTACACACACACCCAGACACGCACACACACACACACACACTCACACACATATACATAAACATATACACACACTGTTGTATTTCTTTATTCGTTCATTTTATTTTGGACTTCATGAATGCAACTTTAAATTGAGCCTGATAAATTGACATAATCAACTTTATTTCATATGTGCTACAAGCTTGGGACTGACAGGTTTGGAGAAAATGTCAACCAAAGACTCCTGTACAAATACCTTAAAGATTGTCCGTCCCTTTTGCAAGCTTAAAATTTGAAATCGTCTATCACGATCATAAATTGAAGAAAGTGTGATTCAAAACCATTTCTAAGAATATAGCATGTTGAAGCTTTCTGTGTATGTAAAAAAATTCAGCCGTTAAATTTCAAACCGACTTTTTTCGTACTACGAAAAAAGTATTAGTCTTTGTTACAGTATCTATGTGGTTATTATGCGTGTGTGAAATCCTAATTTTATAAGTAACTACCAAACTTTGGAGATGATTCCTTCCATAGAACAATTTTTTTGATAATGCGTTTTATAATTTAATAAACAGATTAATCAATAAAGCAGATATTTCAACACAAAATGCTAAGAGCCTGAGGTAAAGACTATTAATCAGACGTTGTTAACGTGCATTATTTGAATTTTACACTACGTATCAGTTTCAAATTGTGAATATAGAGCTTGCTAACACTTCTCTATATGTTTTGCCAATGTTTCGATGGTTTTGTGGTGATCTGAAAAAGGGACTGGCTGTCTTTAATGTCACCATCATCTTACCAACATTTGACAGACATCTTTAATGTGATTATGATACCACATAAAGTTATTTTGATACTATTACTGTTGTACATGAGAAAGAAAAACTTACATCGTGAATGCATGATTTTCCCTCCTTTCGATGAGATTGATTCATTGATCTCTTACTCCTAAGCTTTCTTCATTGAGTTTCATTGTTGATCGATTAAACCTTGATTCCAAGAAGTCATGTCGATTGCAACCATGTTAAAATAGAAACCACAAATTTCACTGTTCGATGTTTTCCCCCCACATCTTTTGTCAGCCAGTGCAAAATGTTTATTTATTGGGATATCATACAAAGCAGATTGATTTTAAAAGGAAATATTGCTTTCAAGTGAAAGTCTGTCTTCCCTGCCGTTAATCTGGACAGGATATGGGGGCTAACGAAATATGCCACTCAGTCACGCTCTCCAGGTCTGGCAAACCCCCCTCGCTTGCCATATGAGCCATACCTGCCGCATATTGTCATTTTCCATATTTTGAAAAGGAAATCCCGCTCCTCGCTTTCAACATATCTCGCCCGATGATGAACTGTGATGGCTTTATTTGCCTCGCGGATCCCAGGATTTCCAGGGATCTGCTTGATTTGCTTCCTGAGACAGACTGAGAGATCTCATGTCGACATCTTCCTTGGTTTGCTTCTTAAATAGAATGTTCCTTCTGAACTCTTTGTAGACTATTTCTCCTGATCCCATCCTGACCCTCTCTCTTCGTGCTCTACCATGTGCCACCATTCCCACACTCTGTGAGTAATATTGGGAGTGTTATGGTCTCCTTTTCCCTCGCTGTCATTGCATGCATTCAAGCAGATTGGGGGAACTAAAGGGATTTTTTTCGTGTGGCTGCGTACCTATACGTGCATCAGTAAAACTGTCAGGAGAATAATATATTAAGTAAACTAAGATACACAATGAACCTTTCAAATGGAAGCTTTTATGACAGAAAATACTATTATTACCATAATTGTGTGATGTATTTGCCAGTGCAAATCAAAAGGGGATGTTGCCTTGTGTTGCTTCTGTTTTTCCTTTAAAGACAGCCAGTCCCTTTTTCAGATCACCACAAAACCATCGAAACATTGGCAAAACATATAGAGAACTGTTAGCAAGCTCTATATTCACAATTTGAAACTGATACGTAGTGTAAAATTCAAATAATGCACGTAAACAACGTCTGATTAATAGTCTTTACCTCAGGCTCTTAGCAGTTTGTGTTGAAATATCTGCTTTATTGATTAATCTGTTTATTAAATTATAAAACGCATTATGAAAAAAAATTGTTCTATGGAAGGAATCATCTCCAAAGCTTGGTAGTTACTCATAAAATTAGGATTTCACACACGCATAATAACCACATAGATACTGTAACAAAGACTAATACTTTTTTCGTGGTACGAAAAAAGTCGGTTCGAAATTTAACGGCTGAAATTTTTTACATATACAGAAAGCTTCAACATGCTATATTCTTAGAAATGGTCTTGAATCACACTTTCTTCAATTTACGATCGTGATAGACGATTTCAAATTTTAAGCTTGCAAAAGGGACGGACAATCTTTAAGCTTCCTTTTGACAATAAACAAAGAAAGAACAACTCCCCCCCCAAAAAAAAAAAAAAAAAAAATACTGGAGTGCATTCATGTTTTCTGAAACGATTTTGCTTTAAACTATTGGATGATTTTTTTTATGGTCTCTATGTTGAGATCAAATATGTCTTGTGAGTAGAATCGAGCAGACTGTAAAAGTATGTCCATTACATTATGAAATAAGATATTGTTTTTAACTGTTTTGATAAACAAACTTGAAGAGATAGTGCATCCTTACAGAATCACTGAGCTTGATCAGTGACAGTTTGAAGGAAATTGAGCAGTTGTCTACACTTATAACTGTCATACTCACCTGTCCAATACAATAAATCCTGATATGTTGCAGATAATGTCAGCTAGACAAAACATGCATTTCCCGAAACATTGATGAGTATTTGTTTCTGAAAATTCATCGTGATTACACGGGTGATTTCATTATTTGGAATTTACGCTGATCATGAGTGGACAGCCATGGCCAGATGAGATCGATAGATGGATTGGATTATATGTATCCTCTTGATGTTGTTATTGAAGTTAGGCAACAACAGGTCATTTGAACTTTGTTAAACCAATCTGATTGCAATATTACCCATAAAGACTAAACTTGTGTCAGTCAGTCATTGAGTCTGAATCAATGAGTCTGAATTAAAGATAATATGTAGTTCCTATGTTATTTATTTCAACAAAAAACACATGCCTTTCAAAATTAAGGTTTATATGGTTTGTCATTCTATATTTCCATGTCAAACTCTTATTGCAATTCATCTCATTACTTGTGTTTATAAACTCTTCTTGTTCTAGTATCAGCAGCTTATGACACGTTTCTGGGAAACTTAGCTCGTAACATTCCATGGAAATGAAGAAGAAGGAGGATTGAGCCTGAATCACATTTCTGAGAGTTTATAAAGGCAAGGCATTTGGATTCATGAATATGTTTTGAGATGCGACCCCAGCACAATCGCACAACAATGCAAAAAATATGCACCGTTGGTAACCTCTGCTATGTCAATAACTTCAGGTGTGTGGGGGACACTCCTTCGTTTTGACAGTGCAAGAGTTTAAAAGCATGGTGGCATTCAAAGATTCATTGTTGCATATAATCACTTCTAAAATATCTTTTGAAACTGTTTCTATTTTTAAAGTTCATAAACAAAAGCCCATTGACCTTTTGGCAAGGGCTAACATTGTGTTCAACTTGAAAAAATTTTTACAGCTTTTATTGTTTTGCAATATTTCAGGATTCTCTGAGAGAAATAAACTATTCAGTGAGGGATTAACTTAGGGTAAGGCTATACAAATTTAATGCATTATGACTTGCTTATTTTCATATAATTTAAATTGCATTTGCATAAAGAGTCCTTTTCTACAGTGATATTCGGATTTGAGGTAAATTGTTCTATAAAGCTTTTGAATTCACGCCAAAATTGGCTGATCATGTTAAAAAAAAGTAACATCTAAAGAGAAGATGTATACCTTCGCTTTAAATAAATAATCAAAAAGAATACATGACTGATCCACCCCCCTCCAAATAAAATAACACCACATCAAAAATACTAACTTCCTCCTTTATATTTACATACAAGCATGTTCATTCCTGTAGAAAACATAACAACTTTGATGTATTTATGTTGGAATTATATTTTGTTGTACTAAAAAATCCAGGAATTTCCTTTATTGTTTTCTTTAGTTCCTCTTGTGTGGTATAAGGTAAGGTAATGTTTTAAACATTAATGGTGACTTTATCAGTGGATAATCTGCTCTTCATAACCCGATACCCGGAGAACCAGGAGAAACTCACTGGGTGTCCTCAGTTGCACCCAGGCACATTGATTTGAAGATAAAACACTAATGGAATACTGATAAGAATTTCAAGAAAAATCACCCTCCTTCACTGCCTCCTGGTGGTTCCTCGCAAGACATTGTTCTGATATATCTTGGATGAAACACAGATGAATCTAATGGGGAAGGGTCAAAGTTTATCTGTTATGTACGTGCACGGTTGCTGGCCAACTGCACGTATGTGTGACGTGCAAAAAATTACTTCCTTGTTAGGTAAACAATAGTTATTAAATGTTTTTTGTCTTTTTGATGAAATTTCGCAAGAGTAAAAAAACCCTCCACAATTCATTATTCTAGTAATATCTTCAACTATAAAAGAAGTATCTGCATACACCCCCCCCCCTCCACACACACATTTTCCCAGGGGCAAATTTACATTACAAAAAGTTGTTGAGGACAAAATGTCATTGCAAGAACTACAAAATATAAGTTAAACTGGATAGAACATTTCTTCAAATGGACATGTAACTTATTTTTCTTTTCGTTCATCTGTGATGTACATGCACTGGTGCTGGCTGACTCATGTATATTCTATTTTTTGTTTAAACTTTACCATTGAAAGAAAAGCCTAAAAAAATAAATCTTTTCCCTTAAACCCCCAAAATGTGAGTGTATATGATATTTTAAACATAAACAAAAACAAAAATAACAGGAGCTGATTTGCTCCCTGAGTGCATCCCAAACAAACGGTTTGACAGAGTCAGATTAAGACTATCATCAGTGCTAGCGTTAATCTTATCCACCAATTCTTCCCACAAGAGGTACAACTCTTCTACAATCTTAGAACAAGTGACCTTAAGTTTCTGGAGAGTCTGAAGGAAAATAACAATCAGTAAACTCCTCTTTCCCAATCTTGAAACCAATAGCATTATGCAATATTTTGAAATAAAACTCCTTAGTCGAGTCTCAATTGTGCAACGAAAAAAAGGTAAATAAAAGTTGCGTTGAGATGCGTTAATTCTTTTAGTCTGAAATGGTAGGTTGAACAATTCGTCAGTGATTACAACCAAATGTTCTGACTATCTTCACTGGGGATTCATCATTGGTTCATCTGTGCTTCACCAGGAGACCTGGTGTGAAATGGGGATAATGCCAGAATACATCTTGTCATGCAGAAAGGAGGGCAGTGAGTGAGGAAGAAATAATAGCATTAAGGAGATTTCCTACATGATATCCTCAACCTAATAGCATTTGGGTATTATTGATAAGGGGATTTCCTTCAATCATTTAAGTCTAATTAGAAGCAAAGTCTAGCTTTATCGTGGCTTATCACTGGGCCCGTAATGTCTTTATCTCTTATGTGGTAGGTGTAATGTCCTTTATCTTGATTCGTTTGTAGACGTTACCTCATCATTTTAGTATTTAAGGACATTTTGGCTTACGGGGTCAGTGAGCTTACCCTGTGGTGCGGAATACGCGGCAATCCATCCACAATTGACAAAATACACCCCTCCTTCCTCGTCTCTGGTCAAACTTTCATTTCTATTTTCTAGAGATAGCTACAATTCATCAAAACTTCCACAAAGGAGTTTAAAAGGATGAACCAATTTCTTACAGATCGTATTGTAATGTGTGCTTTTGTTCAGGAGAGCAAATGTGCAATTTAAAAGCTGATGTTATATATGTGAGGGTAACAAGTAAGGATTTTATGAAAAAGTTGCGTAGTAAATGTGCACAAATTGGGAATGCACCAAAATCTGCATAAACATAAAGACCAAAATCATTGGTAATTTGGGACAGGTGACCTTTTTCTATTAAGGTAAAACTGTTTATCATGTTAAGTAGAATGTTCCTTTGGTTTAATACCATGTACTTTGATTCAATTTAAGAAGGCATCACATCTTTATGCACAGACAGGTAACCTGAATATCCAGTCTATGTATTCCTAAATGAAGATATGTTAGATAAATGATTGATTCAAGTACTTTTGTTGACATTGCTAACATACGTCTATGTGAAAGTTCAACAGAGGAGATAGGGAGTCTGCTGAGACAGGTGATGTTTACTTGCAGCCTTGTATGTTACAGAATGTGTCTGTTCAAGATGTCTGTTTTCATTTACACCGCTAACATACCTGTAAACAAACCTATATAAAGACATATCTTCTAAGACAGTAGTCTTTCGAAAGAGGCAGGTGGTCTTTACATAGAATACATGCATTTTTGTGTTGATTAATATTATCTTTACATTAATAGTCTCAAGAACATCCATGCACATTCTGACACCCCTGTTGGTAAAGGTTAGTTTGGAAGGTCAAGTAGTCTCTCTATGCAGACAGGGGGGTCCTTTCCATATGGAAACCATGTGATAGCTGTACGCACAATACAATACACCGTACCATTTGACAGCAAACGGACGATTGCGTGGGAGAATGGATATTGAAGACCTGGAAAGTAGACTGCTCATGAAAGCTTTCCAGTAGATCCGGCAATAAAGAAAATAAAGCATCCATTTTTTACAGACCGTAGATATAGGCTATTATACACTCCTGTCCAGTGCTAACCTGTTTCAGATATTGTGTGCAGGGTACAGGTGAATTTTTTTTTCCACCAGTAATGTACATAGGGCAGCATTCTATCTGGCACACAGAGGGTTAAACAAGTTTGGTTTCATGCTCTTTCCTCCCATTATGCCTGAGCTCTTAATGCCTAGGAAGACATAAACATGTGGAAATAGAAACAACAGCTGAAAGTTGACATTAAAGTGATATCTTGATGAAATGTTTTGAAAAGTTTTGGATGCATTAATGGGTTCCTCTTTGACAAAGCTGAGATTAGGCTTATTTTGAGGATGCTCATGAAACGATGCATAAGCATACTACCTTTAAAAGAAATTAGAGGTGCACTTTGGGTGCTAAAACTTGCAGTATGTGTAAAATACTGTAATATGTAGTACCTTACCCCTCTCTGCAGGGGCAAGTAAATCGGTTCATACATTTTAGTGAAATGTTTTACAATTTAGGAATGTGAATGAAATGGGCGATTGGTCATGCAGAAAGTCTGATCACCTGTTTCCTGATTAACAAGACAATTTAGCTTACGTCTTGGGTCCCCTAATTTGTGTGGCTTTTATTTTGGTTCATTAGATCGAGGTTAATGAGGAAAAGATTGACAGAAATTTTTTTTTCTCCTGTAGACAATTTTGTCACCCTGCACAAATCAACAATTTCCTGTATTTTTGTCCACATCCTGCTGTGAATTGGTGATCTAATGGAGCGTACCAGTGTGGTGCCACTTCCACTAATATCTCTTTGACAGATCTACTTCTGGTCTATTTGACAGAAGCCTGTGGCTTATGTCTTAGCTCTTGATGAGCAGCTTAACTCATTCTTTACTGAACCTGTATATATGTGGGCTGGCTTTTTTCCACTGATACCCCATTTATAGTGACAGTTAGCCCGTATCAGGGCTAACTCTCATTATAAATGGTCAAAAAATATTTAGCCTGAGCTAAAGTTAGTCGGGGCTGGGAGGTGGGTCAGGACTGCATCAGGTCCGCATCAGACCCGAGCTAATGTCCCTATAAAACGTTTCTCGATTTATTGATGCGGACTAAATCAGTGACCTATATAGATTGTATGGATATCAACAGATGCAAACAATGTTAGAGAGTCAGAATTGTATGTCCATACATGAATATACAGTGTAATCAACCCCAATATTAGACACATATTAGCTCATAGAAGTCACATAGTCATCTACGGTATGAAGTGACATTGATGAATTAATATGGCTTTCAATCGGGCTAAGTTACAACTATAGATAGCAGATTGTTTTCAGACCGGACTTGCTGTATGAACAGTATAGAAGGAATGGTCCAGTGTGCACATGGTATGGGGTCAAGGCAGAGGTAGTATTTGTGACTGATGATTAAAATATCTTGGCTAATTAGGCTGGCATGACAAAGGAAATGGTTAATCAATATTAAGCAAATAGAGGTTTCCACCTAGTGGAGAGCTAACCTGGAATGCTGTAAGATTAATGCAGACCCTCCCTCCTGTTGCTCCTACCCCTCTATTGCTCTCTGACGCATACTCTTATTCTCTCTCTCTCTCCCTCTCTACTCCTACTCATATCCTCACTCCCTTCCCCTCTCTCACTTCTTCTCTGTCACTTCCCCTGTCTCTACCAACTTTGCTTTTTATCTTCCTGCCCCCCACCATTTTTTTTAAAAAATCTTAAGCCCTGTTCATATACCATAATCACAATTATATTGCAATTTTACTGATGCATCAGTAAGAAGGTTCCCAGGGAGCCTCTATAAAAACTGTTCATATACACTGAAAAAAACGTAATATTGTGCAGTATTTGGACACGGTGGATTCTCCTACCACCCCTACCAAAGGCAAACATGAAATTATCACATGAATCACACGCCAGAGCGCAAAACGCAAGCACCAACATTTATGGCTATTTTGCACACACAGATTATAACATTCGCTTATATTGCAATATTCAGTATCAGTGCGTGGCCTTGATCCACAGAATAGCTGGAAATAAGGAGGAAGCAAATACTGCATTACTTATGAGTGACTCCTGTTCATATTGCATATAGCATATATGCATGAGGCATCAGCAAACTTGTTGTGCCTACTTTGTGGATAGGTGCCACATATGAACAGGGTTTTTATCTTGTCCTGGTGCTCTATAGATAGTCCCTGTCCATGCCTCCTGCTGTACTGCACTTCCTCCACCCTCCCTGCCTCCTGCTCTTGCCTCTTCCTTGCAACACCTTTCTCCTCAACCTTCTCCCTGCTCTCTCTCTCCCTCTCCACCTTTTCACTCAATCATTATGATCCTTTGTTAGCCAGTCACTAGAAGATTTAGGCCATTCACAGCTTGGGAAGTTGGAACCATGGTTGAACTGAATGGACAAATAGGTTGCAATATGTAGGTCAGCTTGAGTTTGGCTCTGACTGGCCTCAGACTATACCTTGTTTTCTCTCTCCACCAAAATAGCCAATCTGACCAGCTTGACACTGACCGTGAGCTGACCGTTTCATTCTTCTAGACTCCAAAGGCTGTTTAGGTGATACATATTTGTGAAATCAACAAAATACCACAATATACTACAAAATACCATACAGCATGTACATGCTAAGGAAAGTTTAATACACAGAAGAAAGAAACAACAAGAATAGAATTCATGGAAACCCAACAATTGATCTTTATTGCTATTGAAGAAATATTGACAGAGAAAAATGTGGAGTGATAATGAATTTTTGTTTTCTTTGGCTTGTATTCAGAACAGAGGTTTCATGCAAACAATGTACTAAACCTGTACTGATTTCATGGGATGCCAAATAAAACAGCATGGAACATTATTGATTCAATACCAATTTTGTGACAGCAACAGATGATTTATGTTGCGGGCAATAAAGTTAGTCTATGTTTACTCCTTGGTTGAAGTTTGATTAACCACCATTGTGATTAAGGGGTGTTGTGACCATACCTTTTTTTTTTTTTATATCACATTGAAGTGCATTTGTCTGAGGATGTTGTGATAAGTTTTGAAGGGCATAAAGCAATTTTACCCTTTGCTATTCAATTAAAAAATATAAAATGCACTCAAATAAATACCATAGTACAGATTTTTGGTGCATTGTTATGAGTTGCTATGAAGACTGGAAGTGCATTCCATTTGCCCATCGTCTCCACTGAATGCAAACCACAAACCTGTCATAGAAATTGACTGGCTCCTGTCTGAGTAGGACTTGTATGAAAGCTTTGTTAGATGAGTGAACTATAATGTAACCTCTAGTCCTGACTAATCATGCAATGAGGGATTTCAGTATATACAACAAGCATCATGAGACTCAGATGATGTTCAGATTCTTGATATTTCAACACCATGTCACTCACTCGCCAAAATGAAACTGAACACAAAAAGGCAGTTGCATGCAGATTTTTACACAAGTCATAAGCAGTAAACATACTGTTCATATTTATTCACTTCCTACTCTGCACCTTGAGTGGAGTTGGTAGAAATATGGGCCTATGAGAATTAAGCAGTGTAAAACCATGGACCTAATGTACTAGGTTCATGCTAAAACATGTGGGGCTATGACCCCCCCCCCCCCTTAGCCGAGCTAATATTGTGAGGAGGGTAAAAACATTTTGCCAAGCTTTTGAACATTGCTACATGTAATTCACTCTTTCATTCTCCTCTTTTGCCCCTCTGTCTCAAATAATTGGGTAAGCCTGAGAATGAATCGAGAATAATTAGTCTACCACAGTCAGACCCATTGAATGAATATTGTAGTTTTGATTGAAAATGACCAACAGCCTGAAAGTCACGCTAAGCAGACTCCCTAGCCTTGAACCAAGGCTACTTAGCAGCAGTTCCTCACTGTTTTGACTGAGCATGACTGTGTGAGAAATTGGGGAAAGCATATTATTATTAGCTTTTGCATACTTTGTTGTGTCTGATCCTCCTAAACAAACCCCTAGAGGAGTGGATTAAAGGTCTGGGGGTTGGTTGCACAGACACTTTACTACACTTACCTTGAGAGAAGGTGTTGGATAGAGAGAGGGAGACAGACAGAGACAGACAGAGAGAGAGAGAGAGAGAGAGAGAGAGGGAGAGAGAGAGAGAGAGAGAGAGAGAAAAGAGAGAGAGATAAAGAGAGAGAAAGAGAGAGAGAGAGAGAGAGGGAGAGAGAGAGAGAGAGAGAGAGAGGGGGGGATAGAGAGAGAGAGGTAGAGAGGGAGAGAGAGAGAGGGGAGAGGGAGAGATTTGGAGAAAACAGAGAAAGGACAAACTATATGAACAGGGTTATAAATTGGGGGTGTGGGGGTGGGGGGGGGGGTGGGGAGCAACTGATTTCAAGAGATAGACAGAGATAGAGTTTGATTGGGTGGGAAACAGGGGCCATATTCATCAAAGCTTACTGGCCTGGTAACTTACTAAAAAGCATGCAGCTGAATTTACTTGAGCAACTAACTAGGCTCAGTAAGTTTTTTTTTTTTTATAAATAAAGATGGCCCCACATGTGGAAGATAGTAAAGAGACATGGGTTGGATAGGGTGGGGGACAGAGAGGAAGGAGGCTGAGAAGGATGGAATGAATGATAGGGAGAGAGAGAGAGCTTGATCAGTTGGTGGAATGATTCAGGTTTGTAGAAGATAGGGATATGAAGGGAAAGGGGGGAAAAGAGGAGGGATGGAGAGAGATGGAAAGGGGTGGTGGGGGTAGAGGGGAAGAAGTATTGACTAACCTACAGTGCTTTCACCCCTACTTGGGGTACTGACAAAATCTTGCATGTAAGGTGCCTTGTACTTTCAGCACTGGTACCAGCTACGTAGTAAATGGAAAGAACTGCTGTCAGGGGTTGGCTTCGGATCGAGCAGCGAAACTCCTTTCTAAATCTTCTTTCAAACAGATTTTCTCCTTGGAAACAAACATTCTTATACTAAAGAGAAAAGAAACAAATCGGTTGTGCTGAGTATATAGTTCCATGTGTGTGTTTCACAGCATTATGGGATCCTCGGGTAAATATTGAAGTCCATTTTCACTTGGAATACTGTGGTATCCTGTTCCAACCTTTCTTTCCACACTGAAATGAAATAGCACAACGTTTGAGAAGTCTCAAATATAATAGTAGTTTGACAAACAATGCACATACGCGATTCACCTGTAACTGACCCAAATTGTACTTTACAAACAATCACCGACTTACATGTAAGATGCTATAGTACCTTTAGTGTATAGGTTTAGGAATATCACATTTCACGCTTATGTATCAGTCAAAATATCATGTTTCAAAGGTGTGTACATATTCTTCAGGCACAGACTGAATTTTTCAGTGTCTCAAAGAATGAGCCTGTATGATAAGACTGCAGCCTCATTTGCCAGCACACTGGAAAATGTGAAATAGTCTCTGTATTCAGACATCTACAAACAAAAGCCGTGCACACATGTTCAGGAACATAAAGTGCCTAGTTTCTATCATCAGACAACGTACCAGGGTGTGCTTGAAAAGTTCTCACATAACACTGAGGGATTCTTCATTCTTCTTCTTCTTCTTCTTCTTCTTCTTCTTCTTCTTCTTCCTTTTTTTTTTTTTTTTTGGGGGGGGGGTGGAATTAAATGGATAATAAGAACCACTTGCAAGGATTATCCAAAGATCTTTTGCCCCTGGAAGTAGTATCGGAAAAGAACATTTGTATTAATCTCTTTGCAAGGAGAACGGTATTAAACGTACAATGCCTACATTGTAATTCCCATGGGTGGTAGTATTCTGCTTCCATATGGGTGTGATATGTCTCTGGTAGATTTCCAAGTGTGAATACACTTTTCCAGCTCCCACATGTAAGTGGATTTGATATAGAAATGTTTTTACCAAAGCTTGGAATGAATGAAACTGCAATTTTTTGGAAGGTTCAGATGCACTTTTTGTATCAAAGCATTTAGCATTCTGTCTTTAAATAAATCTTACACATTCTATTATAAATTTCACTAAAATCCAATACTTCAAAGAATATACTTAATAAAATCTGTCTGTTGACAATACCTGGGTAAAGGTTAAACCAGTGTAAACTCATGTAGACTCAGTGTTTTATTGCATTCTTCCTATTTTAAAGACTTCGCTAAAATATGTATTGCAGGTGTGAAATAGAGCCCCAGTCAGAACCAAAACAAATTGAACTCCAGGATTCCAATACAACATAGCCTTTGTTTTTCTGTGCCTGTAGCTTTCTGTCTTAACCAGGTGTTACAAGAAGCTATCCTTTCAGTATATTTTTATTCATTATGACATGGGTCTCAAATTCTCTTCCCTGTAACTTCATTCCTTTTCCAATTTTCCTGCTCCATTCATCAGTGACATGTATTTTGGTTATAGAGGCTGGATTTGAGAGCTTGAGCTATTTCACCTGCAACTATACTGGTGTGAGTTGTTTGTCCTTTTGGAAGGGAGTCATTAGAAATAAGAACCCTGTTTTGCAGCTCTACCAATATGACAGAACCCTGTTCTTGTGATTGTGAAAATATGTTGCTTCGCATTGATTCATTTCATTTTATAAACATTTGTATTTGGATTTGTCTGTATATAAAGTGTTCCTCACAAGTTTCGTCTTTGCACTGTATGGTTTTGATAATGTTTTAAGAGAGTTGCAGCAGAGTAAAGAATGCCAAGGACAGCTGATTTGTGTTCATATAAACTATATAATATATAGTTTATATATTCATATAATCACTCATTGTCTAACTTCTGTCTGAATGTATTATATTCACACAGAAGTTAGTCAGTGAAGGAATACTCCTGTCAATTTATTTTCCTCAAAACCGTTTTGTTTAAAAGTAATATTTTTTTTAAAAAATGGGGAACTTACATTTTTGGTTGTATTTATATGATATGACTATCAAAGAGACTATTAAACATCCAACATTTCAACATTTCGATAGTCCTGATACAGCCACTGTTCAAGAGGTGGAAATTTGCGCTCTCCATATCCCGGAAATGTCTGTACATGTCTGTAATGTCTGCTCACACAGGGCAAAATCTATGCTTCAAAGAACACTTTTACAAATAACTGATTTAAAAGATATCACACGCGGAGTCAATCCATTGCACAATGTCAACAGTTGTCCAGCACTGCACTTTAGTAGAATGATGTGCACTCTCTGTCATGTATTCTTGTAGGTGTACCCAAACGTGAGAGATCATGCACAGTACATCTATCTAGAATCCCAAATAGAATTATTCAATTTGATCAATTTGTACAGATAAAAAGTTCAATTTCCAGGGAAGAGAGAGGAGAAAGGGGGAAGGAGGGTGGGGTGGGGAAAGGGGGAAGGATGTGTGTGAAGTGGAAGATGGTCCATGCTAAAGTCTAAAATATGTTGCATATTTGGAAAGCTGCAAATGTGTCAATTTCAGAAGTCTCTTCCAAAAGATTGACCTGAAGTACCTGACTCTTCATATCAGCCAATATATGTGTCTTGTATCCTAAAAACTATGAACCGTTGTTTTGAAAGCTTTTGTGAGACCATAAGGCACAGGAGCCACAAGAAAATCTTATGAACCTCGTTTGTTACTAAAAATGCATGTAGCTGAATGCATATTAGAAACTAACTAGGCATAATAGGGTTTTAATTAATATGGCTCTCGGGCCAGCCAACGAAATGCAAGGTTTTCATAGAATTTGACATTGGTAGCAAAGTTAATTTCCATCAATGGTAAGTTTTATGCAACAGGGCCCAGATGAGGACTCGAGTCTTAGCTATTCCACTGTTTCGGTCATTGGCTCAGTAATACTGCAATTGAACTTGATATCGCAATAGCCTGGATAATACCATGTGTATGAGTGGGCTTCTTCATACTACCATATTGTGTAATAAAACCTATGTTTTGATCTGCAAACTAGCCCTCACTCTAGGCCAAACTATGCTGTGCTGGCAGCAATGCATGAGTAAGAAAAAAGACAACTTCCACTACTTATATCAGCTAAGCTATAAGTCGAGAAAGCGATCACTTTTAAACTCCTTTTGAACCAATTTTGGGAATGGTTGGGTTCAGACCACCCTTCCTGTGACAGGGCCTAATGATAGTCTGTGTGTGGTTCTGTCAGGCTAATCCTTGTGCTGCACTATGCTTGTGCTACATAGATTAACCTCATTTTTATTCTGAGGTCCATTTCTCGAGGCATGAATTTAGTGTCAATTTGTAATCCATGCACTTGTGGGATCATTGTTTTAAGTACCAAATAATAGGCCTTCTTCTGCTTTCCCATGTCTCTCACTCTCTCTCTCTCTTTCTCTCTCTGTCCTTATATATCTCTGTCTCTTCTTTATCCTCCCTCTTTTTCTCTCCTCTCTCCTCTCTCTTCTCTCCTCTTCTCTCACCTATCCCCTCTCATTCTATCTCCTTTCTCCTCCCTCCTCTCTTCTCGCCCCTTCTCGCTCTCTTTCCTCTCCTCTCTCCCGTCTCCTACTTTCGCCTCTCTCCTTCTCTCTCCTCTCTCCTTCTTTCTTCTTCTTGCTCCTTCTCTCTCCTTATTTCTCCTCTGTCTCCTTTTCCCTTTCTATATTTCTTTTCCTCTCTCTCTCTCTTTCTTTCCATTTGTCTGTTTTTGTCCGTTTTTCTCTTCATAACACACTCATGAAAATGTATAAACGAAATAAAAAAATACATGAATATTATCAAATGGAGAAGTAATTCACTGTATAAACGTTATCTGGCATGAATTTTAGAGGCATACTCTTCATCAAGGCTATTTTCATACTCCTGATTGTAGTTCTTTCTCCAAATACCAGGACAAAAACATCATGAGAGGAATTTGATGATCAACTTTGTGGCCAATAATTGCCTTTTTTTTGGCGGTATTTCAAAGTGATATTTCGGATTCCTCTTTGACGGATATTTATCATCTATCAATCTGTGAAAATGTATCTAATTTGATCAAACAAAGTTAAAGGGCATATGCTGTACTGGGAAGACAAAAATGCCTTCAAAAGTTGATCGTGAGCAATCTTCTTGCCAATGGTCTTAAATTTATGTGTTGCTCATTTTAGAAACTTGCTGAAAGTTATTTGCCCTCAAATGATCCACATTTGGAGAAGTTAGTGATCAAATCACAAATCCTCAAGATGTTCGGCCTGCACTATTTTAGGATTTGTGTTTTAATCTCTTATAAGCACAAGTGTTAATCATTTGAAGTTTGAAAGTTTGTAACATGTACAATACATAAATTGAAGACCATTGGCAAAAAGATTGCTCATGATCACCTTTGAAGGCATTTTTGTCTTCCCAGTACAGTATATGCCCTTTAAACATGCTCTGGTATTTTCCATCTTTACAACATCATTAAGTATTGGCGGTACATCTCTGACCCTCTATGGTATATGCCTCATTAAGGTTGACAAATCCTGAACCTTTTCAGAGGTAATGAGGCGGCCAATTGCTCATCATTAGCATCCCTTTTCTCCTGTACAGTGTGTTTGCCCATGCGACTGCTGACAGCGATAGTATGAAGAGAAGAGAATCTCAACCAACATGTTATCATGTTTTTCATAGCCTGGCTTCCAGGCTGTAGGACATATTTAAATCCAAAGTTTGCAATCGCGCGGGTATCTTATAAATTACAAATGGATCTGTCCAGTTCTTCTGTGGCTAGCCCAACCCTGTGCAATGGATGGGAGAAATGGAAGAGATAAAGGCATGTCAATAGTGATAAAAAAAAATAATAAAATGTAATTTCTAAGTAGTTCCTTGGTGTCACATATACTGCAGGTCTCAGGGTTGTAATGCCATACACCAGTGCTATTTATTGATTGAACACAGTAGCTTCAGCTTTTATTTGACAATTGGTTTTATAGAATAAGCTTACAAAGTCTAGGACATTATGCTTACTTGTTATTGTAGAATGGTGAAAATGACCACTTTTATTATTATTTTTTTTTTAGGGGGGGGGGGATTTATTGCACTGTTTGTTTCAAAGGAATACCTGTTGTATAATAGTTTGTCAAATAGTCTGATAATTTTGAAAATCTCTTTTTCCAATTTAATGGGGGTTTGTTTCACTGGGGGCCACAATCCAAGCAGGAAAAGAAAAATGACATATGCAAAATGCATTTCATGTGTATTGTGAAAACATCTGTGCTTGCCTTTGTTAGATATTGCACTGTTAGAATGGGGGGAAACTTTTCAAGGAATTGGACAATAGTGCTTTATCAAGAAGGAATGTTCTCTCACCTTCCCCTCATTCAAGACAGAGCGGTCCTGGAAGGAAACATTGAGGGCACAGTTTCCATCAAAATAAATAAAACCTTTGAGGGAAATCCTGCAGAGTATAACCCAGGGACACCTTGCTGTGGGGTTCGTGTAAGGGTCAAAAAGGGATTCATCATTTGCTTCTCTCTTTCTTCAGAGAGAGAAGAACCGATACATGAATGTCATATTCTATACGAATTTGGGTATGTTTCATTTTCTCACTCTCTCTCCTGGAAGATAGATATTGTATTATTGATCGATCTGCATGTAATCTGAATATGTTGAATGAATTGTGTTTGTGTAATGTTGTACTTTTCTCTGAATTCGTAAAGAGTAATTTGATTTTCAGATGAAAAATGATATGAGCATTAGTTTTGAAAAAACAGCCCTGAAATTAGGTGGATACCCCACACTTCTTCTCTTATAACAAGGAATAAAGAGGGAGTGTACTTGGCTGGCTGTTTCAGTTTTTATGGACTGTTACATGTAATGAAAACATGGTCTTCACCTCCCACCTCATTTATCAAGACTGAATGTCATCCATCACACATTTGAGCAGTGAATGAGTTTTGATAGGGGGCTGATAGTGCCTTTGATGGGTTCAAGTAGAGATATCAAGTTCACTCCTTTGTACCTCATTCATGACAAAGGCCAGGGTGTCCTTTAGTGGCATCCAGGGGCTACAGCACTCCCGGATATGATATCTATAATAAAATGTCACAACCAGTGTTTTGAAACAGAACCGACTAGTAGTGATAAAAACTCAAGGAGAGGCATACAACCCTGCATATTGGTTACTTTTATGCAATTTGTTATTCAATATTTACAATTTATGTTTCCTTCTTCATTTTTTCTTTGCTTTTCCTCTCGATCATTGCATCATTTCTCATAAAAGAATACCACCGAGTGTAACCAAACATATTCCCATGTTTTAAATATTTCATTATGGTTTTAATTGTGTGTCATCTTATTATTATTGATATCATTTGTGTTTTCCTGTAATTGTTATTCACTATTGTGAAATTCTTATTTGTGACTGTATTACAATTTGTATTACCAGAGATATTATCTATATGTCGAAGAGGAAAAGGGTGAGGATGATGATGAGGATAATGATGATATTATGGATGATGTTGGTGATGATGAGAAAGGAGATGGAGATGGAGATGAAGATCTTGGAAGAAGAAGAAGAAGAAGAAGGAGAAGGAGAAGGAGGTGAAGGAGATAAAGATGAGGGAGAAGATCGTGACGATCATGATGTAGATGAAAAAGATGACTATTATCTTAAATTTTCTACATTTTCCCAGGGGCCAATCAGTGTGAGCTGAACTGCATGCCGAAGGGAGAGCACTTCTACTACCGCCATGCAGAGAAGGTGATCGATGGCACCAGATGTGGGCCAGATACCCTCGATGTCTGCGTGGATGGCATATGCAGGGTAAGAAATCTTTTCTTGCATGTTCTCTTTCATTTTCGTTGTACCATGGTTTCCAAGCTGTTGGACATTTTTATCCAAGATGAAAAAAGTCTAATGTTTAATGTTATTATCATATCAGGTTCCTCTTTTCACAGTCTGAGAAGAAATCAAGACTGATTAGTCTACTACAGCCAGACCCCTTTATCGAATAGCTTAGTTTAGAAATGCTCAACAGCCTGGCTTTTCTTTGTGATTGTGTGCACGCATATTTCAACAGAAGAAGGAGAGAAGAGCTGGAAGGGTAAAGAAGGAGAGGAAGAGGAAGATGAGAAGGGAAAATAATAAAGGAGGGGATGGGGATGGGCTGAGTGAGGGGTGGTGGGAGAGGAGGAGAAGAAGGAGTGAAGGAGGAGGAGTAAATAGAAGTAGGATAAAAGAAGAGGTGGAGGAGGAAGATATTTCCACTCTTCCACTACATCCTCTTCCTGCCCTTGCCTATACTGCCCTACTCTGACAAAAGGAAGCAACTAACAAAAGAGACTTTTCCTGTAAATGAGCAAAATGTATCTGTCACTTGCATTGGCATCAGTGCAACACCACATCATGTCAGATTGAATATCTCGCAGCAAGATGAATATTTGTTGTCCAGATTTGGGCCGTATATAGAGAATGCTGGGTACAATCTAAGAATACCAATAACCCAGATTTGAATGATTTGTCACTTGCTTCCTTTTGTCAGTGTAGGGAAGTATACCTCTTCCCTTCCTATGGAGGATCATTCTACTTAGCACAGAAAGGGTTAGCTGCAAAAATCCCAGTTCAAAACTCTGAAATACAAGTTCCTTGAGGGTGGGTGGGACCAAGGGACTGGGAGGGTGTTTCACCACAGCTGGGTCTACTTAAGATGTTCACATGATGGAACTTGGCTCAGGTCTGTGTCTTCCTTCATAAATCATTTTGAAGTCTGCAAAACTGGAGTGACTCATGTTTTCCAGATTTATGTTCTCAGTATATGAAGCACAAGAGCCTGTGTATAAACAAACATCTATCTTTGAGACATCAAAAACTCAAAGTTAAATTTGATGTTGAGGGAGCTAGTTGTTCTGTATGAATATATTGTCACCAGATGCATGTTCTATTTGGTACAATAAGTAAAACTGATCATGCTTAGGCTTATGAGTTTCCTCTGAGCACAATGTGTGAATCTCTTCTTTAAACCCCAATATTTTCCTGTTTGGTTCGCTTATCGGTGCTATTTCTGATGACCAACTAAATTTTCACCAGGTTCAGACCATTACAGTTATGATGATCTAATTGATATTAGCTGCATTATGTACAGTATGGATGCTTGCAAATTCCTGTACTCTAGGCTTGAAGATGAGCATATAGGTCACAACCACTATCAGTAGCCGCAAGGAAGAAAGAACAAACTTGTGGAAATAAGAAGCATGTCAGAAATTACACAGACAATGATGGTGAAAAAGATAAAAAAAAAAATACAATGAAACAGCAAGAAATGTTTCATCAATTCCAATGTTGTAATTGTATCTTGGTCCTGACATGAAGATCATGCATGACCTTCCATCATAGCCACATCACTTTCTCTTCCCTGTCAGTGGCATTGTGTTCTCCAGTTTCCTTGGAGTTTTGAATTTCCTGTGGGTGTTTTCTGTTTTTAATCATGGAGTATATATCCGCTCCATTTCCCTCATGTCTGTAAACAAGCAGAGTGGGTTGGTACTTTACTGTTGCCATAGAAAACTCTTGTCATCTTTTGCATCCATAAAGCTATAATTTCTACATATGGCTCTATGATTACATCACATTCTGTATACTTTCAAATGTCTACTTGTGGAAAGGAGGTTAATATTTCCCTACCACTTCCTATTTCTCCCTTTTGTTATATTGCTTTATCTCCAATTCAAACTACAACAATAAACTCAAAATACTGTTTGAGATTCCTAAGTTAACAATTTTATAAGATAATTATATGAAGTAGAAGTTTAATTGTCAAATGCAATGTAATGTTCACTCAGTAGTGAAACTTATGTATTGTAGGGTTACACAACTTAAAATTAAAAAAAAAAAGATCCCCCTTTTGAGTGCATCAAGTGGTAAGGTAGCATCTTAGAGGAAGCATATAGTCGGCATGCCTGGGCCCTGTTGCATAAAAATTACCATTGATGGTAACTTTGCTTCCAATAGCAACTTCTCTGGAAACCTTGAATTTGATTGGCTGTCAAGCATTGTTACCATTTTAGTTACCATTGATGGCAGAGCTACCATTAATAGTAAGTTTTATGCAATGGGGCCTTGGAGTATGAACTGAGCTCTGGTCCATGCCTTGACACACAAAGTGAACAAATGAGGAGGAGCCAACAAAAATGGTGCCGACTTCCTGGAGACAATTGTGAGCTGTCCAATTGAAAAGCAATGGCGCTAACTCTTTGCATGTCATATTTGAATCTATTGACAAGTAATACACACAAAGCCCATAGAGCAGCATTTTGTCTGATACACAAAGGGTTAATGCATATATATGCAGACACACTACAGCGCCACATGCAGTAAGTGAAAAATATGCATCTCAATAAATGTGGACTAATGAGCCCCTTGAAGACGCTGGTGGCCATTATGTGGATCCCCCAAGATTGCAATTCATCAGTAGAGAGGCAACTGGGAGGTCTTATTTGAAATAATTCTAGCCAATGCCCACCCACCACCCTTTCAAGTATTTACAAAACTTATCTGACTGCTGTGCAGAAAAGGACTAACCTTCAGTCAATGCAAATAAACGCTCTGTCTAGGTTCTGATTCACTTTATTATGAACTTCTTTAAAGTAGATATTGATTGCTTTTTGACTTGGGTATTGATAGAGGGCATTTGCAGTAGATAACATTCATATTTGTGTTTATGTTATGTCAATAAACATAAGGTGAACCAAGAAATTAAGAATTAGTATGAGACTCCTGTCTTCCTGAAAGTGAATCAGCAACCACAAAAATACTAGGCTTTACCATCTTGGCACAAGACATAGTACATACAAGTTGTCTGATATACTATTATAAACTAAACAAAAATTGGCTACTGATAATCGTTTGTCTCGCAATGTAAGGTAAACGGTATCGAAAAGATCACGACGTTTCGTGTGCCGCTGCAACACTTCGTCAGGTGTGATACAAAATTGTAGTAAGCAGGGGTTTAAATACCCTATGGTCAGTGCAGCGCACTAACTATAAATGGTCCAATACTAATAGCCGGCGTATCCGGGTACTTGACCAACAATAGACCGTTGATGCGCCTCGCATTGACCAACGGTAACAAGTTATCGACAAAGGACAAAAGGGACAAAGCCACAGGCCGGTAATTAAACAAAAAATTTTATTAAACAAAAAATTGTAATAAACAAAAATTGTTGTTCAAATGTTGGTGTGTAGTATTGCGTAAGTAATATAAATGTTGTACCCACTTCATATTCATTGGTATTTCAAAAACATTAAAAAACAATATGATCATAGGAAGTGTTTTTTTTATGAATCATACAAATCATACAAATACTTTACATGCCAAACTGCGAAATGTGAGTGCACCTTATACAATACATACTTGAAAAATCACAGAACATTCCTGGCACTCTAATCCTGTGACAAATGATCTAAATCAATACAAAGAAGAGACCAATTGCTGACATCCCATATGTCTCTCTCTTCTGGACCTCTTTTTTTATCAGAGGATTTTCACATCTCATGTCACGTTTGACAGGAGGAGGTATTGATAACATGAAAGTCTTGATAGATGAGTGTGAATGTGGACCAGGAGTGGTGGGACGGTTCTTTCCTTACCTCATCAGAGTAACTCCTTCCATGTGTTGAAACATGTGTGACTAGTTTTCCTCCAATTCTGAGTATTATTTCTATGCAAAAATGTGAGCATACGTGGGCTTATGGAATGTGCCATACCTTAGCAACATTGATAATGTTGGACATGGACCAGAACT
Source organism: Arbacia lixula (assembly GCA_963669155.1). Lineage (NCBI taxonomy): Eukaryota > Metazoa > Echinodermata > Echinoidea > Arbacioida > Arbaciidae > Arbacia > Arbacia lixula. The sequence continues at coordinate 13,194,270 of OZ022577.1, forward strand.
GACCCCTCAAAATCATTTATTTAGGCAAGAATTCACAATGGCATCAAGCTTTATATCCCAGTAAGTCAGCTAGCCTCTCAACTTCATCTCACTATTACTGATCAAACACAGCGTGTGAGAGGTGCATGAAAAATGACACAAAAATAAAATGTCAACACTGAAGGTGTCTTTTGCGTCCACAATACCACACCTGACTTGTAAATTATTGACAAAGTCAACTCAGGCCAGACCAAGTATATTTACTCAGTCATCAAAGAATTTGAACATTTATAAAAGAGGGTTCATCTTTGGAAACGCTTTGAAAATAGATAATACGGACCCATAGATATGAAACTAAACAAACAGCGTTTTATTGGAGTGTGCTGCTAAGCAGTGATAAAAACAATTGTCGATATTTGCAACATGACTCTGAATGGAGACAATAGGATGAATGAGATTGAACAAT
>OZ022577.1:13199714-13237214 GCA_963669155.1 Arbacia lixula
CTGCGGTTGACCCTCTCCCCTTGATCGTCTGATAAAAGGCTAAGATCCCCAAAGCAAAATGAAATTAATCTCCTTTGTGATGTTATTTTTCCAGAAATAGAACTCCTGAAAGTTTTAAAAGAAAGGAATAAGATTTCGCACCCTGTGTGTATTCTCTTTTCCATTTATTTATGAACTCTGTGGGCGGTAACATATGAAGATGATAATATTGGCATGGATGGTGATTCTTTTCTCTATGTTTGGGAGTATGCATCACCAAACCAAGAATAGAATATGATTCAGGAAACTGCTTTGCAACTGCTTTGCAACAGATTTTTTTTGCCTATGCCAAGTTCAGTCACCTTTCCTCATTACTGCCTTACCTCATTGATAATTCTTATCAGGAACTTGTGATGTCATAAAGTCACAGTTCGCAATTCTAAAGTTGCATGTTGATTTGAATGCAGTGATATGCCCCTTAGTATGTGGTGTACACAAATTGAATAGAAAAAACAACAAAACTTCTGGTTTTCTCCCTCTTTAACTAGGAACGCCATTACTCTTATTATTAGGATTATTTAATCTTATGTTTGATCCCAGGCATAAGTTATCTTTCATTCAATCTCAGAATAATGTGATGAGGTCTGTTTCGTTAGATTTAACCCTGATTTCTTAATTTGAGGGTCTGTTAATTGGCATCCAAATATAAATTGACAATGATTAACATGTTGTTTATCATTTACATGGTTTGTAGAACTTGCATTATAGAACATACTATATTACATAATTAATTGGAACTTCAATAACAGAAAGGTAATTTTTTATAGAACTGACTTGACTAAATTATAAAATATTACATATTTGGATCAATACATATTAAGAAGAACAAAATAGAATGTAACTCAGAAAGGAACTGATCATATAATTTCTTCAGAATGGTTGAAGAGAGTGTCCTATAAACATGATGGGCTGACCAGAAAAGCAAAAGAGAGGATGATTGACTTTGCTGACAAGGCAACTTACAGCTGTCAGATCTTAAATGATGATGTGGGTGGGATGTTAGGGAAAATTTGCAAAAAGAAGTTACTGGTGGAGTATGATTGAGTTTATATTAAAGTAGGGTGGGGGTTATCTTTTGGGCAGGGAGGGGAATTCCATCCTTCTCTAGCCCAAGTTTGGAGCCAAGCCCCCCCCCCCCCCCCCCTTCCCCCATCCTGAGGAAAGAGATCATTGAACCACTTAATAAGTAGCTTCCATTCAGTCTCTTTCTTAATTTTTGTAACTCTACACTAACCATCATCCTGATTAATCACCCCAAACAGGATGTACAATTCCTATCACGTTTATCTTTAATCTCACTTCAGAAAGATTTTCCTATCCAACTGCTCTTCTCCTCTTGCACATGTAATCAATTATTTTAAAATCAGAAACCTGTGCATAGATTTTGCCAGACGTCCAACTCTCCGTTACATGACTCCTAAGTATCTGAGCTAGAATGTTGAGTTGATTCTGGACATCATTTTATCTGACAAACTCCATTTACAGAGATGTCCCTGATGAAAATGTGTGTTGTCATGCATCACTTGTTTCCTCCATCTCGTGCACTGCAGGAAATTATTGCTTGTCAAGTAGCAGCAATTTATAGCAGATGTTGTTCATTGTGATGGATTCCAGCCCCCATCGGCTTACCGTAACTAATAAATCAATATTTCGGTGTGTGTTTTTCTTAACCCACTTTCATGTCTCTGTTCAAACTTCACTTGGTCTGCCAAAATATTTTCATTGGAACCACAATTCAGGAATATGACTCTGGAGATTGATGACATAAGGGATAAACCATATGTTTTCCCCAGCAAACTAGTGTGGTTGTATCTTTACAACTGTCTAGACCTATTCACATATCAAGAAATGTTATTTGTGTTAGTGCATAGCATTCTATTGTTGGAATGAAGCATAGTTTGAGGAGATATGTGTCATCATTTGTATGAAATCACAATTTTTAGTCCTGTTAAGGAATAAGTCCCTTTAAGAAATTTGTCTCCTCAGGTCACATTGTGTCTGCACTCTTAGGTGGTCATAAAAGAAGAGAAGACCTGACAGTAATGCAGACCTCTCTCTCACACTATTAAAAATCTGTCACCATGGAGTTATGATGGGCATGATTTCATCAAAATACATGATTTTATGACAGTGGCCAGACCATCTATCGCTATGACTCAGCTTGGGCATGGGGTGAGGAAGGGGCACCTGCCGGGAGAGTGTGAGGTTTGGGGAACAAACGGAGGGTTCTCTCCTCCTCTTTGGCATGTATAGCCATGCTAGTCCCCTCCTCATTCATGCATCGGTTTATGTGGATGTCCCGACGGCGCTGATTAGATAATTAGGGTCATAATAACTGGTGCTTGTGTGGTGGCCTTGTTCGATGAGGGTGTGTAGGTAACAATACCGCTTAATCACATGACCTTGGACTTTAAATGAGTACAGGCAGTTCCTTGGCCTAGTCAGATAAGGTTTGTCTACATAAGCCTGATCTGACAAAATACAAGGTAGTTTGCTGATCCGTAAAATTAGTCTGAAGTTGCAATCTCGGGCTACTTGAGCTTGAAACTCAAGCTGCATAAATTAGCTTGATGGTCGCGCATGTGCACTGTACGACAAAAATGGTCCACGGCAACATGGCTTAAGTTGTTAGCAGCTGTGAGCTCGCCGTCACACATGTATATAAAGACCCAATGTAAACAATGCGTCAGCTGTTCCAACTTCCACGAGCTCCCGTGCTCGCGCTGATGCTGGGATCGAGAAAGTTTCAGGCTAATGAAGACGCTTCGCGAATTAGCTTGCTATTTGGCCATCTACCCAAGATTTCTTGGGTAAATTTCTGGACCAAATAGCTTGCTATTTCGCCTGATTTGGCTAATGAAGAGGCAAATAAGTAACTATTTCATACTCTGGCTAGCTATCCCGATCACAAAATAGCTAGTAATTTCGCCACATTAGGCTAATGAAGATGCACCTATGGAAGTTTCTTCAGACAAACAGTGTCAAATAAGAAGAAGGTGTTTATGGCTCTAAGACTAAACATACGTTTTCCTTGCTTTTCGCTTTTCTTCAAATGCCATCATGGTTTGGATATGATGCTGGATTCCAGAGCTGAGTATGAGAGTATGATGAGAGTATGGTAGAGATATGCCCATCTGTAAATACTTTTTAGGTCTTTAACCTGGTATATGACATGAACATAATCATTCACATTTGAGCAGCTACAGATACCCATGTATATTCCTGGGTGGAGAGGAGCAATGTGAACTAATTGGCAACTTTTCTCAATGCTGGGTTAACTGAGCAAGCACACTAAAGCTAGACTTAATGTATGGGGTGCAAAAATCAAGCTTCTGCTTCTTGAACAAAATTATTGCTTTTGTCATCAAAATTACAGCAGTGGGTGATTGCAATCACTCACTGTGATTGTTTCTGTGTACAAAATCAATTACCAAGTTATTAATGACATGACAAAATCATATAATATTTCATGGTTTTCATGTCGCACCCCATAAAATTGTTGCAGGTTTAATATGTGCACCGTTGAGAGTATTGTCCATTATTATCTTGCTGAAGTTGCCAGATTGCAACCATTATACTGTGATACCTCCACAGTTAGTGTTCTCATTACTGTTTGTCAGACATTAATGGGGCCTCTTGGTTGTCTTCTGTTTTCTCTGGACAGAGTGTTGGCTGTGATATGATGCTCGACTCCACTGCTGTAGAAGATATGTGTCGGGACTGTGGCGGAGATAACTCAACCTGTCGACTATTTGAGGGCAGCTTTACCAGGAGGAAACTACCTGAAGGTATGATGAAAAAAAAATGCTCCACTAATTTTTTATGAAAAAAATATCCAGTAGATATTTATAACGGATGGGTTAAAATGCTAGCACGGCCTTCAGGCTGGTTGACATTTCTAATCCCAACTTGTCCAGGTATGCTCGGGTATAGTACACACAAGACTAATTCTCCCCATCTATTAGCCTGTCAGAGAAGTACTGTCCAGTAGTTAGTGCATGTACTTCAGACAGATTTGTGTACAATCCATATTTTACCTGTGAGTTTAGAGTGTATAAAACAATTTTTAAATCCAGGCTTCTGAACTTCATGCATTCACCTAAAGAGAGTCAAGAAATAGACTTTTGCAGCACGCCATGATTGTGAAAGTCACTTCAGAAGTAGCACAAAAAATTATTCTTAAAAAAGCCATTCATATCGCACTTTAGAAAATGATGGATATGTATATGGGATACGAATAGTACGAGATTATTTAATGGCAATAATGTACCATTAAGGTAGGACACATTTTTATACAGCCTCTAAATCTAACTAAACAATGTTACATGGTGTTTGTGCTATGAAATATATTACTTTAGTAGGTAAAGTTGGACATATCGTGAATGTTTAAGTGACAATTTGTGTGGTTACTATACCATCATGATTGTAATAAATTGGTCTCATTTTTGATTGGTTTCAGGTTACAATGACATCCACATTATACCAACTGGAGCCACTAATGTTCGCATTGCAGAAACCAGGGGGTCACACAACTATCTGGGTGAGTGTGTCACAAAATCAGAAATGATGTTATGTAAAATGTGAACTGCATAATACTCAATGTATCCTCTGGAATCAATAGGCAGTGTATTTTTACAAAAAAAATATGGTTTGTTATGGGATGAATTCTCCCTGTCGCATGTCACCAATATCAAGCACTATCACTTTGTGATACTCAGTGATATCTGATTGATTGCTTTTGGGACGTATACTTCTGGGTTTTGTTGCGCGCCATATTCTGGTATAGTATATGATCATTCAAAACGCCCAAAACTTGTCATTTTGAAACCTCGTAAATCTCATAATACCTCTTATAAAAGAAAACATGGATCGACCTGATGACTAATTTCAAGTATTAAATGAAAAGTTATAGATTGGAGAATAACTTGATTATTCACAAGATTTTAACTAGATTTTGACATGATATATAGTATGACTTTGGAGTTCAATATGCAGAAAGCATACAGAAAGAAAACACACTTTCAGAACCAGAACTTTACATCCCAAGAATTAAAAATAGAAAATTAAAGGGCCATTCGGAGAGCTATGTGTGATAGGGAGAATTGATACAGGACAGGTTACATGCTGAGATGTCCATTGATTCAGTTATATCAAGAACATGTTATCAACATGTAAAGGTGTTTCAGGACTGAATGTTTGTTTATTATTTTAAAAGGATGAAAACAGTCTTCTAATCTTTCCTGCACAGGACATTGCATGAGCTTAGAAAAGAGTATTTATAAGGCATCAGTATTTTGGTTGTGGGTTTTATTTTGCTAGGGTAATGGTAAGATATATTCTTTATCTGCATGTTTATTTTATCTGGAGTACAATTTAGTCCTTTTGTGCACAAGTTATAAATCAGGAAAATATATCATTGGATACCTTTGATTTGTGTGAAACTCCAATGGTTGAAGAGACTGAAGATACTAAGATATGAATGGTTAATGGCTGCTTTGAGTCGTTCCTCTATGCGGAAGCATCTCATTGTCAGGCAAGGACACTTTGATGAATGTCGGACAAAGGGAAGGCTGCTAACTTCAAGCTGATGAAAAAAAGTTATTTACAGTGTGAAACACCTCAACAGTATCACGATTCCTTACAGCATCTATTCAGACAGTCATTAATTATGATAAGTGTAGCCTAGTTACTAGGCAAACTAGTGCATTGTCACAAACGAGTCTGTTAACTCTGTCTGGTAATACAGACTAACCCCCTCTGACTGCCCAGTGGAGTGGGCAGGAAGAGCTAGGGTCCACTGCAGTCAGAGGGATTAGGGCCTAGTCTATATTACCAGACATAGTTGTCAACAGATTTGGTTTTGACAATGCACTCCTCAGCCTAATAGCTAGGCTACGATTAGTGAAACACAACCCCTCTTCAAGGTCATGCTTGTATGCCATGTAATCCACTTAATGGGGTTAAATACTTACCCTATTATAAGGGAATAATTACAACCGCAAGCCCAATTAATTTACCCAACAACAGAATGAACAACTTCATTCAAGTTTTTTCATGGGCTGGTATTTTCCTACATAAATTGTGTTGACATGTCTATATTTGATTGCAAATGTACATTCAATTATATGGCTGCAGCACACAATTTAGCCTGGTTTGGTGTAATTGTAATTCCAAGGTACAAGTTGCGATTTTTAGTTTAATTATAGAGTGGACACTTTTCAGTGTTTTTTTTTTTAATTTTCCTCCAACTTGTTCTCCCTGATTAAGTATTGTGGTGAAACTTGTCCCCTATCTTGCTCTCAAAATTGTGGTGTCAACTTAAACTTTGTGATGTCGTCTAAAGAAGTACAGTTCATCATGTCACACCAAGCAGGATTGAATTGGAACACAGCTGTCTGCACCATCCCAATACCCTTTTCACATATCAATATTAATCTTCAGCTGCTTCAATGTAAAACAGTCTAGGATTGAATTGGAACACAGCTAATACCCCTTTCACATATCAATATTGATTAATCCGCATCATATCAGTTCACATAGCAAGGTTCACAGTTCAATCCAGATTCATGACCAATACACTTCCCACTATTCTGCTTTTTTGGGCAGCATGGGCAGGCATGCAATTCAATACAATAACATTATGGCCTAAAAGCTCAAAATTATTATCGCTAGAGGAACTGGTCTCCTCCCAAATTTTGATTTTAAAAATGTAGCTGGACATGCATTTTAATAATATTCCCCTTTGTGTTGCACTTTTGATGTATCTTTTGAGGAGGGTGAAGGTCCATTAGATATCCGAGAACTAGGATTGAACCAAGGACCTAAACTGTCCTCTTTGGGCGGTCTCAGCTGAAGATGTGCAGTGAGTGATTGAAGCAATCGGTGCATGTCACCAGTCAGTATCTGCTTTTACAAACGCAGGGGCACTGTCACATTTGATCTTTTTTAGATCATTTTGGGTCTCCTTTTCTGCTCCAGCGCCAAATTGCTGCTAAGTAGGGTAGTGCAGGGGTACAGTCCTTTGTGGTCTTGTAATATGAGACAGCACCCACACTAATCAAACTATTGAATAAGGCTGTGTATGGTTGATCAAATAGAAGTATGGTAACTCAGACAAGCAAGTGAAAAACAAACTGTTTGTGTTCATTTAAAAAAATGACAATAATATCAAGAACTTAAAAGTGCACAAAAGTGCATTTTAGCATAGCTCTGGTCAGTGGAATTAGAAATAGTAGTAGTAGTAGTAGTAGTAGTAGTAGTAGTAGTAGTAGTAGTAGCAATCATCTCAGTTGCCATAAGTACCAAATTCAATTGTCGCACCCAGCTGGGATTGACAGTTTTGGGGTCGTGTAGTGAACTACCTAACCTAATATTCTGATTTAACCTGTCACCACTGCATCAAGTAATATCCGCCCACAAGTTGACCAATGCCAGCAAAGTATGTGTCCACTCAAATCTGAGAGTTGAAAAGGTGAGAAAAAACAAGGTATAGAAAGACAAAGACAGAGACAGACTAAGGGCTAAGGGTTCATGCCATGTTATTAATATGTAAGTATGCTGATTTATTTATTTATTTATTTATTTTCTTATTTATTTATTTATTTATAATCATCATTATTATTATTATTTTTATTGTTATTATTTTTTTTTCTTTTTGATTGATTGATTGATTGATTTTTTTTTTTTTTTTTTGGGGGGGGGGTTGCAATTGGTATGCAAACAAAATGAGGAAAAGTACTCAGTATCTCATAGGATATATTGAATGCAAATGTATGGCATTTCATGAGAATCTGATGTCTGTATTTCATGTGGTGCAATTTGTGGAAAAAATGTAATTTCCCTCACAATATTTAGGACTGGAACCTAACTTTGAGTGGAATCATATTGATCATTTAGGTTTTAAGTAGGTTTCAGACGGGTTGCTTAAAACCTCAGCGGTTCCAGTAGCCTAGAGACTAAGACTCAATCAGCACACATTGTGGTTCTCTGCTTCTTACTGTCCGCACAGCAATCAGTAATTGTCTGCGGTAAAGCCAGCAATGTGTGCAATTCCAGCACCATGCCGCTGGCTGCTGCAATTTTATGAATGTAGACTATGGTCGTTATGAGACAAGGCATTTTAAATGTAAACAAGGACTATGACTATCTAAAAGGTATGAGTGTGAGATACTATATATGTTATTATTTAGGTATACTAACTGCTGATACATGCCAATTTTCACAACTTGTGTAGGGATCCCTAAAGTGCTCCCTTGTCTTTAATTTTGGTCTCCCATGTACTCTGTTCTTCTGTTCACGTGCATAAAATGGCATTGAATTAGGGACTTGTAATTATGTGAACGGTTCATCTATTGACTGAATTACCCAGAAATTTCACACTGTCTATGATGTTTATCCTTGGGAGCCATTTGCTTCGTGAGAAATCATTGGAAATACTTGTTAGCGTAAGAGCAAAACATTAATGATGTATTAGCTGTATCAATGTAGCAATTGTGTTCTGTATTTGAAAATAATCCATCTTTAAGATAGACGATTATTTGAAAAATATATTTCAATAGATTGCAAAAAGCTTGTAATTAATGTTATTTACACCCGCTATGCACGCATCAAACATATATTTGTGGCAACAAATATCACACAAAATTATCTCATTCTAATAAGTGCTGCATGTATTGAAATTGCTATCAATCTTCATTGCTTTCTTATGGTCTCACTTGAAGATTCTCTCAATCCCAACAGTACAAAACTTCTAAAAAGCATTATGGCATGATCAGAAGTTGAGGATATTATGCCCACACCAAATTTACTTTCCGAATAACAAACATCAATCACAAAATTACCTAATTATATCAACTGCTATGAAGGTTGTTATCTACCTCTTCCTTTTGTTATTTTATGGTCTCAATTTAAGATTCTGTCAATCCCATTGTGCAAAACCTCTGAAAAAGACATAATGTGTTTTACAGTCGCAATTTGAGGATAATAAATGGTGTAACGAAACAACAATCCAATGTGATTGGGCTCTTGGTGGTGGGTGGGAGTAGTGTTCATCCTGTCATGAAGGGTATGCTTTAAGACTTGTTTATTTCAGTCACAATGAGAATATAAACAGTTTAAAGTAATGAAAACAAAGCTTTAAAATAAAGAACCCCCCTTAATCTCTAAATCATGCATTGAAAGCAATTTAATGTGCAATTTTCTTAGCAATTAATCATGCTTCATTGAAGTAGAAATGCTTGTTGACATCAATCTTGTTTGTATCATGCCTTGTGATCATGGCTCCACACCCTTCATCTCTCCTATCTCTCACTTCTCATGGCCGTTACTAATAGATGCCCTGGGAATTTAGAAGCTCACTTTTAACAAACACATTTTTGCAGCTTTCAGAAAGTATAATCTATCCTTCAGTGAAAAGATGCCCACAAGAAACAATCTTTTCAGATCACAATCTAACAAAAGAAGGAATAATCTTTATCCCAGTCTGAACCTACCTACATCACAAGAAACACATGCTTTTGTGAGAAAAATACTTTATTGTCCCTTTATGAGTTGATTGCTATTTATGGTTTTCTTTTCAAACAATTTTTTTATTTAATTGAAAGATTTCTGTTTGCTCTCATCTCCTATAGATCTCGGCATACTTTGATTTTTGGCAGAGCTATGTATTGAGCTTTATGTTACATTTTGATGATGTTGATTGTTAATGTGCTTCAATAAATGGGGATATTAGATTATCCCACAATAATGTGACTTAAATAATGAATGTGCCTTTCCATGACATGAGTGAAGTTCTCATGAATTGACCCACTTTTCATGGAAAAATAAAAGGAAAGGGTATAAAAAGTATGTATCTTGCCAATGGATATGGAACAGAGAAAGGAAGGGGGGGGTGGAAAGAGAGAGCTTGGGGTAAGGGCAAGGAGAGGTAAAAGAGGGAGGGTGAGAATGTATGTGTGTGTGTTTGTGTGTGTTTGTGTGTGTGTGTGTATGTATGTGCATTTGCGTATGTGTCTACATCAGACAGAGTCAGAGTGAAAGAGAGAGAGATGGAGAGAAAGAGAGAGAGAGAGAGACGAGAGATCCTTGGATATTTTTTTCTGATGGTAGATAGTTCAGAAGAGTATTGAATAGACAGTGTTGATTGCTTCGGCTATACCTTGTTTCCCCTCTTATGTCTTCATCCACACATGTGCATACTTCTTGAGATTAGTTCTTCTGTACTAATGGTGTGTGCTTTAGAAGAATTGTATTAAAAATGAACGATCTTTACCTCTTCAGGATATTCTGACCTTGCCAAATGTTTGCTGTGACACTTTAGTTCCCAATGTCTGTGAACATTTCATTTAAGTAGCAACTTAGTTTGGCATCTCAAAAAGCTTATGTCACTTTCACAATACATTGTGTGGATTGCCAGAGAATAGAGATTCAACAAGTCCAGAGACCAATTTAGATATATTTTCTGCCAGTCACTGCGATTACCAGGGAATAGATTTAGTATTAGTTTCTGCATGCTTAGTATCTGTACATTGTGAAAAACAACAGGTATGTTCATGAACTTTTCTGCCTAGAATCAATAAATGCGGGAGTGGTTCAGGAAATAATTGTATAGATTTCTGACATATTTTTCTTTTGTTTCCAGCATACTCCCCAGACTAATGGATGTATGCACAAAAACTATTCTTTAAAATTAAATTACAATTTTTAAAAACAAGCAAAATGATGTGCATCTGCCAGAATATCATTTATGTTTGAACACAACATTCAAATCTAATGTGAATAATTATCATAAATGCCTGTTGTTGGATAAATGATTTAATGATGCGTGAACTGTCCTAAAGTGTTCATATCTACATATTTCATCATTAAAATCTGCTCATGATCAACTAGATATTACACCCAAAATTAATTGACCATGATGGCAGATTTTATTGATGTGTCATTAAAGTCCATGTAGGTTATGAACTCTCTTCAACCAAAAATGTAGATATGAGCACTTTAGGACAGTTCTTGCATCATTAAATCATTTATCCAACAACAGATATGTATGATAATTATTCACATTAGATCTGTCACAGGTAAACAATTACTTACTACATCTAGAATCGTGTAAATATACACATCCTGTTTTTACACAAATGAAGTGTGGATAATTTTCAAGTTTTGTTTTTTTCATACTGAACTTAATATGGAAAAGAAGTTGCTTTCAGCAGACAAAAGCATTTTTACTGGATATCAAGAGCTTTCATATTTGTATTGTCCTGAGGTGTAAGTAGTTTCCTGCTAAGTTTCTGTTACCCTCGTCTTGTGGCTTTTTCCCATTTTTTTTTATCCTGGTCAGAATGTGTTTTCAGGTCTTTATTGCCTGATTGAGTCTTGTGTGCATTACGTTTATTTAGATAAATGTTTCAACCATTATTGCTTCTATTAAAAAAATGTCACAAGGTTGAACTCTTTAGGTGCTATTTTTTTTTTATTGGTGTTTATTCATTGTCATCCCAAACATATCTAAATGTCTTTCATGCAGAGAATCAACATTTGATTTGGGTTCATGACAAGAGACTGGCCAAAAAAAAGAGGCTTAAATAGATCAAGACTACTGCTTTCCTTTGTAGAGCTGTATAAGTTTGATTATCTTTTAGCATCCTTTTAGTAAGCAAGTTGCTGTGGCCAAAATTTTCCTTAAGTAATTGACTGAAACATGGAATTATCTTTCATCTGACTGTTCAAAAAGGCTTCCTGACGCATAGATGTCTGCATTTAATTCCCAAGTTTATAAGATTACCAAACTTTGGAATAAACTTTCCCCAGCAATCCATATGTCAGTTCTTATAAAGTTATCCCTCAACAGTTTTGTGAATATGACTTTTTGACAGATCTTGTCTCACAAATTTGCAGGACGTATTAGGCTCCAAGAGTTATTATTGGATTAAGGGATGCTGGTTCTGCATCTGAAGAGTATTTCGAGCGTGGCAATAATGATAAAATTGGTTGGAGTCATACCCCCCCCCACTGCTTTCAAAGATTCCAATCATTCAGAATGCTCTGCTGATTCACAAGTATGCTCCAAGGGTCATTAAGGATGTGATTAGCGGCAACTCCAAGAGACCATCATTGCCTGAGCCTTCTACAGAATGGACAGAATGAGAGCAAACCCATCATGTTTAGTTTGCTTGATTCGTATTTAATTTTATAAATTGTTATGACATAATATGTACTTCCAGAATGAATCAAGAACATTCAAACTACTTTTTAATGCTTCAGTACCCAGTGTACTCTCTCATTTAGTTCATTACTGAATATGTTCAAATTTGATTGTTTAAGTTTTCTGATGTCAATGATTTATCTTCACAATGATGTTAAATTTCACTTCTTCAGAGCCAAGATGAAAACTTAGTAAAGAACTGGACTAGAAGCAGCTCCTGCCTACCCTTTGAGACTTAAACAGTTGATTGTCTTTATAGACCATAGAACAAATATAAAAGAAAAAGGGTACTTGGGAACCTTTTCAGATAAATTACTCTTTCCAAAGAAGGAATGTAGACAGATTCCCGTCTTGTCAGTTTTCAGCTTTGTGGGGAAGTTATCTATCTGACTTTTAATCTGTCAGGAACCTTTGATCTTGGCTCCTGGAAGTACATCTGTCCGTTTTTTGTATACAGGTAAATGCTCAGAAACAAACAAAACCCTCCTGTGAAATTTTTTTGTGGTAGGCAAGTCTGTTACAAATGAGGACTGCAGACATATTGTAAATATTTCCTGTCCATTAGGTTTTCAGCTCTGTTCAGGATGGTCAACAGTTGAATGGAATAATTGTACCTGTCTACACAAGTTCTATATAGTTTGATCAGGTTATTGTGTGGGTGGGAAGGAACAGGGTGACAGTATAGACCTACAGATGTTTTTATGGTGGTTTTTGTGTTTGTTTGCACCGTTAGTATGGAGTATTGATGATATGGGACAAAAGTGAAAGGAGTGTTTTTTTTTATTGTTTTATTTGCCTTAGTTGTTCTGAAAGAAGTTTCTGCTGAAAGTCTGCATTTTTCCTGAACCTGCACCATTCCCTGTCCCATAAGACGTGTGTAAATTAAATAGCATTATGAAAAACACTCCGTTGGAGAATTGACTTCAGATTTGGGACCCTCAAGCCTTAGAGGGATAGTTATCATTCAGATAATCCTTTGGTTAACTCAAGGCCCTGGACCAGCTTTCTAACAGAGTGTCCACACACAAAAAAATCTGTGCGAAAAACTTGAATAACTTGAATCATAAAGCGAATGGGTGTCCACACACAAAAAAAAAACCTGGACAAAAATTTGATAAGCAATGTTGTATAGGTGCATAGATTGCTACTGTGCATGTTGTTGTTTTGTGATGTCTGCCTGTCTTTTGTGAGTGTGCACTAGTTTGAGTTGATTGGATCTTTTATACTTTTGATTCTTTATACCATTCTAGTTGGAAATGATGCCCAGACCCAGGTTTCATTTTAAGACGTCCCGTTATATGACGTATTGTTAGTCAGCCTCCACCCACAGAATATCTCCATATAGCTATACCATTTTCAGTATCGCTATAATTATGTGAATGATTTTGACCCAGCGCTGCTATTGTGCAGCATCAGAGGAATATTCCCAAGGGAGTGGAGATGGTGCACATATGTGTGTATGATATATATGCTCTTGTGTTCCGTGACCAGGACTTAAATTGTAACATCCCTCTTAATTCAATCTCCGGATTGCAAAATGGGAAAAACCCTGTATACCATAAGCCCAAGCAGGTAGCAAGTAATTTGCAAATTCATTAGACCGAAGTTGCTTAATAGTTTACTTATCTAAGTTGGCTTATTTCTAATTGGGCTTACTTCCCAGATCATAAATCAAAAGGCTATTTTGCAATGTCAGTCTTATTAAGAGAGCTCTATTGATTATTGAAGCATGTGGTTAACATATGTGAGGGTATGGAGTCCTATTTAAAGGAGAGATTCATCATTTTTGTGATTTCCAATAATTTTTCCACATACTTAAAATGCTGTCAAGATGAAAAGAAGAAAGCTCAATAATATCTTGAAGATAGCTTGACAATTGCAATGCCGAGCCATAAAATCCGGTGCTAAGAGCTACGGTGTAACCAGAAATGGAAAAAAAAACTAGGGCTGAGGAAAAGCAGTGCTAAGCTCGTAAGGTGGAAATGCGGTGACCAATCAGATAATGCACAGCGGACGAGGAACCTTGATGCATTTAACAGACTGATAAAGAGCACATGTTTACTCATAAATATTCATAAGACATCAAGAAAGTCAGGGGCGTGAACATCGTGGATTTCGTAAGCCGGGTTTAAGAAAATAGTACGGGACTAAGAATGCCATTGTAAAAAGCCTCAAAAAAATAGTATGAGCCTAGAGATAACACAGGATTAAGAAAACCCAATGTAAAAAGGGGACTTGTTACTATAGGTATGTAATACAAAGATTTGAGAGAGCTCTATTGACTTTTGAGGTCCATGGTTAAAGACAGCCCGTCCCTTTTTCAGATCACCACAAAACCATCGAAACATTGGCAAACATATAGAGAAGTGTTAGCAAGCTGTATATTCATAATTTGAAACTGATACGTAGTGTAAAATTCAAATAATGTACGTAAACAACGTCTGATTAATACCTCAGGCTCTTAGCAGTTTGTGTTGAAATATCTGCTTTATTGATTAATCTGTTTATTAAATTATAAAACGCATTATGAAAAACTTGTTCTATAGAAGGAATCATCTCCAAAGTTTGGTAATTACTCATAAAATTAGGATTTCACACATGCATAATAACCACATAGATACTGTAACAAAGACTAATACTTTTTTTCGTAGTACGAAAAAAGTCGGTTTGAAATTTAACGGCTGAAATTTTTACACATACAGAAAGCTTCAACATGCTATATTCTTAGAAATGGTCTTGAATCACACTTTCTTCAATTTACAATCGTGATAGATGATTTCAAATTTTAAGCTTGCAAAAGGGACGGACAATCTTTAAGAGTTGAGAGGGGGGTGGAGCCCTGATTAGGGGGAAGTCATCATTATTGTGATTTCCCAATCATCTACTCACATCATTGAAATCCTTTCAGGAAAATGAGATAAAAAGCTCACTAACTTGTTGAAGAAGCAACAGGGCATTAACTTATAAAATCCAGAGGCACAATTTTCCTTTCCAGAGTACAGGCAGAATTTCCTTTCCTGATTTTATTGAGGAGATTGTGTATTACTATATATTTACATGATACGCAAAATTTCAAACTATTAATGGTAATTCACCTTGGTTAATTTGATGGCTTGTAAGCGAAAAATGGTTGTCTATTCTTATTCTGACTAAATTTTGGAAAGGTAATCATTTTTCTATATATGTGCTCAAACTGAATAATTCATGCTACTGTACATTGACATAGGGACATTGATAAATCACATGCAATGTTAGTATTGCTGGAAGGCAGTGCATTTCATAATTCCAATTATTAAAGTTTCTTTTGAATCATTTCATATAGACTTTAAGGCTTATTTTTAAATGAAGGGTTGTGCCCACAAACCTTTCAAAAGTCCTATTTTTCTTATATATTATTATTTGTTTCATTCAAATTCCTCTTGTTCAACATGATAGACAATCCACCAAATTAAACTTTACTTTAAAGGTGTGCATGTATATGTAAAATGTTACTTCAGAGGTTAATGATTGCACTGTACTAGATTGCACATGTCTTGAAGACAGTCACATGTTATCATTGCAAGTACAGTAGTACTTACAGAGTTAACCCTTACAGTACCCGGCCTTGGAAATCTTTATTGGATTACTACACATCTTCATGCCAGTGGTAATGAGTGAGTTAAAGGACTGTATTATAAATCATGCTTGATACTAATGTGATGATTCTCCATTCCCTGTCTCGAATCCCTGCAGCTCTGAGAAACGCTGACGGGGCGTACTACCTGAACGGAGACTTCAGCATCGACCTGCCCCACTCCTTTAAGGCGGCTGGGACCACCATCTACTACCACCGCAAGATTGGGTCCCCTCAGCAGAAACCAGAAGTCATCTCCTTCCTTGGACCCATTGCGGAGCCCCTCTTTGTCGTGGTAAGTCACTCACACTCCTGAAAAGCTCCCTTGTGTCTGCTCATGGATTCACCGACTGCCCAATATTGAATTACCTTGATATGAAGTGCATGCATCACATGTATGATTTCAGAGGACAGAATGTGATTTTGATATTAAACATGGCATGAGAAGTCTAGGGCCCAGTTGCATAAAACTTACCATTGAAGGTAACTTTGTGATCAATGGCAACTTCTGTGGAAACCTTGAATTTGATTGGCTGTTAAATGATGTTAGCATGGTAGTTACCATTGCTGGCAGAGTTACCATTAATGGTAAGTTTTATGCAACAGGGCTTAGATTGTGCCTTGGATGTGCTCATTGTCATTTTGATGCTGAGTTTATGAGCGTTTTTTTTTTCCTTTTCATGTGCCACTACATTGCATTTTTTCACATGCACATAATTCCCATTGAGCAGCATTTTCTTTGGCACAAGGAGACTTCACTTCTGTCTGCAAAGTATGGAGTGTGATACAGAGAGTAGAGTTGAGGGTTGGGGAAGAGAGAAAGAAAGAGAAGAAGGGAGAGAGAGCTAGAGAGATACAGAGAATGCTAAAGAGATTAAGACGAGGTCAAAGGAGGGGAGGGCATATACCATGGGGAAGTTGTAATAAGAAAAGGAAATGAATGTTCACCGAAGGGAAGCACAGTCAAAACCCTGCTGGCAGGCAGGTATGTTACATTTGCTGACAGATATCATGAATAAATCAGCTGACATACATAAAGCTCGATGAGGCCTTCCTTAAGTAAAGCCACATGAGCCAGGAAGAATCTCTGGATGGATGTTCTACTGGTCATTCTGGCAATAATCACTTTACTAATTAATTTCGTAAGTAGTATACTACATACCGTACTGAGAGCAAGCAGAGATTTTATTTCCAGTTGAAAGGTATTTGAACGAAAAAAAAGTAATTTTAAGTTTCCTCAAACATTTGACAATCTGCTTCTTTCGCTGTTTTGCTTTGTTCAAATCAACTTGTTTTTCGAATTTCATTTTAATTTAACTCAATATGTTGGTGGACCATTGTTGCAACAGTATAATCCCATAGACCTGCATATTTTCTGGCACAGAAGGAATAAAGCGAGTATTCATTTTTCAGCACCTCCTTGAGACTGTGTCAGTTATCTGTCTGGTTTTCTTGGTGTGAGGAAGTCAGTCTATTTAGGGGTGTTGGCCTTCCCTTTACTTTCGCACCTTTGTAAGCCAGCCCTAATCCCCTGTTCCATGTGTGCTCCCTCCTCCCCTGTCCCTCCATCCTTGTAAAGGTATGTTCACATGGACGAAGGTTGCCACTACAGATTGTAGTACTGACAATTCTCCCTATCGCATATTTCAGAAACTATATATATATGTCGCGATTAAAGGACTTTCTTAGTTAAAGAAATTATGTTCCTGCAACCGGTGAACAAATTCCCCATAAATTTGCCGTTTGGTATTACCGCCTCAGCACTGGGCCGCTTTGCAGAAGAATTAGAAAATAACTTTATTATGCGTAAGATTGTAACTAGATTTTGACACAATGTATAGTATGTCTTCAATGTGTTGAATGCGCAGAAAGCATAAAGAAAGAAAGCGCGCATTCGGAACCAGAAGTTAACATCCCAAGAATGAAAGGTAAAAATATTAGAGCATGACAGTCGGTCAGATTCAGAAAGCTATATGCGATAGGGAGAATTATATAAGGCAGTTCGCGGAGTTCTTCCATCTAGGGAATGGCTGAACCACCTTGTTACACATTGTGACAAGTTGCAAGCAGCAGTAGAAAACTGAGTACGTTTGAACATACCTTAAAGGAAAAGAGGAGCTCAGGATGGTATGAATTAAGTTTGCCACAAGTTTTGAAGAATTTGGGGGGGGGGGGGGGGAATGTAGGAAAAAGTGATGAATTAAGCAAGGATAGTCTGCAAGGATTTAGTGTATTGTCAGGTTTCCATTCTACTGTATGTTATTGAGGGGTCATTGGCATCTGTCATTCTTTGCACTCTTCATGCCTTTTGATGGGGGAACCTCTGTAAATAGAACTATTGCATGCACAGCAGGCAAGGGTAAATTTAGAATTGTTGTTGCTCCGAGTTGAAGAGATGTGTCTGGGAAAAGCTTGCCCCATTCAAATTTAGGACTTGTGATTCATTTTGTGGCTGGGAGTTACTCACTGAAATATGACATCCTCACTGTTACAGAGGAAATCCACAGTTAGATCATCACAACTTAAAATTGACAATGTTAGGAATTGAAGTACGGGGAAGATAAACAATTGTCTAATTGAATCCGAAAAGTGACGGAATTGAGGGTTATAAATAAGACCTCTGTGCAGGTTCTTATGTGACTATAGTCATTTAGTTTCATTTGCTCATCAGTGGCACCCCTTGCAATACTCTAATGTTTAACAATAACATAGAAACTCAAGAAAAACAATGACAGTGAACTACATTTTCCCTTCAAGCTAAGGTTTGCTGAGAAAGAGCATCTGTCTGTTGACCATAATATACTTTAAATGTACACTTTCTTGAAGAGTGTTTAATGAGAGAAATATGAACAACTGTAGGTGGGGATTTTTTTACTCGATGTGTGGTTAGTTCTTAAGAAGTTAACGTTCAGACTGTATACAAATTACAAGAAAATACTGAGACTGGACCATGCATAGTTGAACACAACTAATAAAATTGTCACTTCATAAATCTGTCTTGCCATTCATTACAACAGATTTGCTCCAGAGTTGGACAGTACTTGCCACTTTCTGTTTTCCTTCTTAAAATCCTAATTAAATCCTATTTAATTGTTTGATTAAATACATTCATTCTAATTAAAATCTAAGACACTGTGCTGTTCTACAGGATTTCCAGCATTGGAATGTGACCCTTGGGTCATGAGGGCTGAGAGTTTTGTTAATTGGCTAGTAGATATGAGGGTGAAGACTTTTTGGTAAGTGAGTGATGATGCAAACTGCCAAAAGGCAAATCAGCATTTGGAGCCATTGATTTAATTTATACAATGCATAGATGACTGACTGGATTTACTCCTACTGTTTTGCAAATGCCCTAAGGCTGGGGAGAATGTTGCACAGTGTTTTCCATGTGCATCCATTTATATTCTAATGAGATCAACATATGAAACACTGTAGCGTTCCAGGCAGTGAAATGCAAACTAATTTTTATGCACTGCAAAATAGGCTGCTAGAGTTCATTCAAATATACATTATATGTATTTTGATTAAATTCAGTTTTATTCTCACTCATTTCCATGTAGCACCAGGTTCGTGCTTATTTAAACAATTATTCACACAACTGAATAAATGTATTATCTTTGATTACATTGCCTCTATATTCTGGTTTCAAGAATGGTCAACACATTACAAGACATCAACAGCTTCATCAGATATATTAATTAGTTGACATAGGATCAGGAAGTTGGATTTTAATCATAATTTAAACTCGGATCAGTCGACTTAATTTGTATATCCTCTTATCAAATAAGATAGACTATTAAGAACCAATCTCTTGCAGAATAACATCTTATTTTAAGAAATTAAATGCGTTTCATTAATTAGGGAAGCGTTGGATCGTTGGATCGTTCTCTGGCATCGACCAGGTAGGAGCTCGAGACTAGCTAAAACACATTGCAAAAACACATTGCAAAAACACATTGCAATGTATCCATGATGGTGATAAGAATAGATAATATGTTTATAATGAGAGTATATCAATGTCATTTCATACAGGAAGTTGATCCATTTCAAGTTCACTCACAAAGAGCAACTTTGAAATATTAAGAGGTTACAACTTTATAAACAGGACCATGGACCACTTAAAGGTACTGGGTAGTAATAATGATAATAAAGACTACGGGATCAGGGGGTTGTTTCACCATGCTGTTCTAAAGCTAGGAACGAATTTAAGCATGACTGGCGACCCTTTCTTCTACTAAATAAGATTCTCAATGATTTTGATTCCCATCAGCTAAAGTTGAAATCTCATCTTTGTAAATTTAAATCTTGTTGATAACAATTGTCAGAATACAATGTTTATGATATGTCAAATTTGATTAGGATTGTTGGAAAGTAGCTCCCACTTGATAAAACAGGAATGAATTGGGGTATCTCATTTAGCACAAGAAAGGGTCACCAGTCACGCATAAAGTTATTCTTAGCCGAAGAACACCTTGGTGAAACACGCCCCTGGAATCAAAGAAGTGTTATTCTGCCAAGTTCATGGGTACCACAAAAGAATCATCCCAACATGATGAAATTAAACCAAATCTGGACCCGTTGTTGACGGCAGACTGGATCTGCCATAATTACATCCTGTAATCATCATCATCTTCTACCCCTTACCTTTAATGCTGGTATGATGTGCACAGGTGGATGCTCTTTGCCATAGGTGGATGTTTTCTTTCTGGAGGAATGTGACTGATGTGACTGGGAACAGGTGGGATATATCCATGAGACCGGAAGGAAACAATAATACTCATGGATGACAGTAGTCTGGAGGCTGTGTCTGTATATGTGGCTGATATGATACTGTTATTAGAAGCTGCCTTCATTTATCACTTTAACCATTTTAAATGATATCATGATTAACCTTCATTTATATGTGGGGTTGCCTGTTTAGAGATAAGAGTAGAAATTTGTTTTGTGATATCCATGATCTGCTAAGAAGTTTGTATTTTCCTGAAATATGTAGCTGACAGTGATTCCAATGATGTACTATCCTGAACTGCTTCAAGTTTGACACATATCTGATTTTTTTTTTCTAAAATGATTTGCAGAGGAATTGCAACAGGATTGCCAGTGATATACAGTCCACAACTGCTATATCACAACTCAAGTATATCAATGTGTTCATTAATTTTTTGCAAAGAAATTGCAACAACGGGAAGTTTACAATGCTCATAATATGTGTTTTGCTTGATGAAGTACCTCAGCTGTGTGTTAGCATCCCAAATGGGTAATTTGTGCCATAATTTATTCTCACTTTAAGGTCTCAGCAGACACTTTAAAGTACAGTGCAGTAGTTTTGGTGGCTTTTACAGAATGTCTACAGCAGTGGTACATGGGGGTTGAAATAACTTGATGTTGAATGCTGCTGTATTTAAATGATACATCAGCTCTTAACTCTTGCAACAGAGAGTGGTTTCACATCTGTGTTTGAAAACCGGTCTAGAGCTCGTGCAAACGCTTGAGACCAGCTTTCGCAACTAGTGTGTTCACGACCATAACACATAAAGTGGATTAAAAGTATCCTCGGAAGCGTTTCTCTGAACCAACTATGTGATGTTGTTTTGGCCGTATGCTTTAAATTTGTGAATGACCTTTGACTAAAATGTTCAAAAGTATTTTTTGAACAGTCCTATTCTATATGAAAATGTAGAGATAACAAATCTGGCAATGTTTGGAAATTATGTACTGGATGTCCAGACATCCATTTGATAATTGTATCTTTCACTTATTGTTGTATGGTGATATGGCCTCCACGTATAGGCAGAAACCATCTGAACCCACTCAAGCTAATGCGGTTAGCAGATTTGAGCTTGTTTTGTGCATGTAAGGTAGTGATGTAGCCTAGCAGGTAGCATGGACATTTCTCCTTAATGCGAGAAGTACCCTGTCCCTCATTATAACTGAGGAAGTTAAAAGTTCTGATAATTGTGATATATATATTATGGAGCATAGCTCTTAAAGGTTGACAATGATAAACACCGATAGTCAGACTAAGAACAATGTCCAAACAGGAAGCCAAGTCCTTTTTATGATTCATAGGTGGATGAAATTCCTCTAAGCTAAGTGCGAACTCACAATATGTAATAAAAGTGATTTCTTTTTTAAAAACTGATTTTAAAGTTTTAAGAGGAAGTTGCTAAGTTTTGTGAAATTCTCTTATACAGGAAATATATGAATTTTAAAAAATTATTTTTATAATTGTCATTGATTTCTTCTCAATGCATAGCAAAGATCTAGTTTATTTGTCAGGACATGCAGAGTGGCTTTAAACAGGATTGCCATGAAAGTTTAGTTAGCAAATCCTATTGAAGATTGCTATAATTATCATTTCATTCAGGCAAGCCAGTTGCAGATGGCATTTAGCAGCAAGCTCACATAGTTATACAGCCCGAATCGCATCTTATTGTTCCACAAGTTAGGGAATCAAATCGAGATGGATTTTTCACTGCAATTCCATGTTGTTAGGAACATGTGTGAGAAGGTCCCTTGCCAAGCCTGCCAAATCATCCAGGGGCCTTAGTCATGAAAACTTATTAGCCTACTTAGTTGCTAGAAATGCAGCTGAATACATGTTGGCATCTAACAAGGCTTAGCGAGGATTCATGAATAAGAAACTGGGACTGGGCAAGACTTTGGGTGATGCACACTTGTGGTTCTGTTGGCATGTCACACAAGCTTCCGATTGAAGAAACAAAGCACATAAGTTACAAATAAGACCTCTCATGGGCGTGACATTGACATCCCTGCTGTACAGGCATTCAGTCACCAATGATTAAACTTGTTGCTGTTGAGGATGAGAGGCACAGCTTCACTTCAAAAGAACAAAGGGGTAAAGCAAAAAGTCATGTCTTTGCCTTTCTTTGCCTTGCCTTGTCATCCTCCCTCACCCCCCCCCCCCCCCCCACACACACACACACACACACCTTCTCCCCCCCTCCTCCTCCACTCCATCCCCAAACTG
The DNA here is from genome assembly GCA_963669155.1 of Arbacia lixula. Taxonomy (NCBI): domain Eukaryota; kingdom Metazoa; phylum Echinodermata; class Echinoidea; order Arbacioida; family Arbaciidae; genus Arbacia; species Arbacia lixula. The sequence continues at coordinate 13,222,560 of OZ022577.1, forward strand.
TCTACCTCTCTGGGAGGTGGTGAATGCTTCAAAGATTTGCATACCTTTTGCAGATAATAATTAGGGGTGGGGGGGGGGGGGGGAGGGGATATTGATTGAGATTATTAATTGACCATACCTTTAATTAACATCCTTCCATGTTGTGTCTCACAAGACCAAAAGGAACCTCATGGGCAGGATGCTGTTATGTCACGTTTTCCTTCCTGTCGGGATCCAATGTGTCTGTTATTTTATATCTCACAAAAGATGTATATGTGGCACATGATTATGAAAAACAGCTCCCATTAGTGAAAGTTGTATAAACTAGAGGCCCCCTATACCCTTCCTATCTGAACCCTCTGTCATTCCCCTTCTCAACTCTCCCCACCCCCTCTCCTCTCTCCCCTCTCCCCTCTCCCTCTCCACTCTACCCTCTCCCCTCTCCCCTCTCCCCTCTCCCCTCTCCCCTCTCCTCCCCTCTCCCCTCTCCCCTCTCCCCTCTCCCCTCTCCCCTCTCCCCTCTCCCCTCTCCCTTCTCCCTTCTCCCCTCTCCCCTCTCCCTTCTCCCTTCTCCCCTCTCCCCTCTTCCCTCTCCCCTCTTCTCTCTCCCCTCTCCCCTCTCACCAGATGATGGATGTGGTTCTCTTTATCTTTCCTATTAAAGCATTCAACCATCCTTCCTTACTTGATTCAATTTGCAAAGTCATTTTGTGACTAAACTATAGTGTCCAAATGTTTTATGCCCTGGTAGTCATGTATCCTTTCACACAACACAATATAACTCTCTATTATGTTGATACTAATTTTGCCAAACCTTTTCAGGAGGTGTATGTTGAGAAAAGAGGCAAAGAAAATGTGGACATTGAGAACACAGATGTAAGCATGTTTCTGCTCATCCTGTTTCATGTTGCCTGTCGTCATGACAAGAAACATTTCATCTCCTCTGAGCTGTCTGAAAGCCCTGGAGACATGGAAATACGACTTCCCTCCAACTGGCTACAACCGCTTGAACACAGATGCACCGTCCTGAGTTGCCAGTTGTTTAATTTGTTGCTTTTGTTGCGTGTGCCTTGACGTAACGAAAAGCAGAATGTTGAGAGTGATTCAGCGTATAATCGGTGAACTTTTTGTGTTGATGGAATTCGGCTTGCCTCCATTGAACAGGCATAAATAGTTTCATGATTTGTTGTGTGTGTGTTTTTATCATGATATTTCACTTTCACAGTTTTAAAGCTTTTCTCTGCTCCTTGCATCATATGCTATAACTGCTACTTTCTCCTCCTAAAATTGTGGACCTAGGATTGGCTGAGAGCTTGCCATGTGACTAAAGAAATAACTAAGTATCTAACTCTAGGCTAGTAAGGTTTCATGCATATGGCTCCAATCTCCTAGAGATTTCTAATTTAACATAAAGACTGACTTCAGTAGCATAATTGCCCTTACCTCCAGCTCGCCTGAATGAAGAGGAGAAATGGTGAGGAGAAATTAATAGCCTTGTCAGTGTGCTAGATTCAAATAGTACATATACCTAAAAAGATTTGAATTAGAAATGTCAAACAGGCTTGCAGTCAGGCTAAAGGTTGTGATCATAAATAGCATAATCATGACTTTTCTCATTAGTGGCTCGTCCCTCATCATGTTTCGCAAGGTCATCCATGATGGGGAGGGAGAATGTGAGAGGACAATATGCTGCTTGTAGGGCAAGGTAAAGGTATGTTCACACTCGCTGCAGCTTCCAATAATAACAATCTTATTGGGTCATTCACACGTTACGCCTTTTTACTTTTGCGAGGTGGTAGACTGAGATATCACTTAGAGGTAGGTTAGCCATCCTCCTTAGATTTGGAAACTGACTACAAGTGGAATTATATCAATCGCTAGATTTTTTAAAGCAGGTTTTGGGTGGCTCGTCCAGAAACTTGCGGTTCCTGTCGCCCTAGTGTCTGGAGACCGCTTAAACTCATACCAGGGCTCCACACCTTCACACCGCAGTGATGCATGGAGCCAAGTGGAGCTCTACTGATCAACGCCATGATTGGTGCAATACGGTGGTCACTATGAAATGTGCTATTTAAAATGTAAAAAAGGAGAGCTTTCCACTTTTCTTGCAAAAGCTTGTGAAGATTTGACCTTGAGTAATCATTCACCTTATTGTAAGGGTATACTGCTGATCCCTGCTGAGTTTCATGACTTTGGTAAAAAGGCCTAGCCTATCTTTAAGCTAATTGCAGAAATCAGCTGAGCTGTAGGCTGTAGGCTGTGGGGAAGCGCTTGTAGCAAAGCTTGTTGGCGAGTGCAGGCACACTACCCGGTGTGAACGTCCCTTCAGGGGGCGTCAGGTTTCCCCAGACAGTTTAGATCCCCATTGAGTGACAGTCCATGGACAGATTCCAACAATCTACCACAGATAGAGGACAGTTGAGGCTTGCCAAACCTCCATCATGCTGGCTAGATTCTTTACATGTCGCTTAGATTAAGCAACAATTTCTCAAACATTACTTCTTCTCATATGTGAAGCACATGACAGACAGTCTGATATGGTGTTAATCTAAGTAAATGAAGAGATGTGGGCTCACTCACATACCCATGTTACTGGTAGTTATTTTAGATGAGAAACTGACTGGGGGACATTGTCAAGTGTTAGTCTGCTGCAGACAGGCCGTTTGCTCTTCCGGTGATGGTGATGGTGACATGATGTAAATAAAGCTGATGTGAATCTCACACCCCCACCAGATATGGCATCATTTTACGCCACGGGATCTAATCTGCAATGATAGACAAACCATCCTTTGCACTGAACCTGTCTTCCTAAAGTGATCATGTGATGAAAGAGGAGCTCTTCCAAAACTTCTTCTTTTCTCAACATTGTGTGTTCTTGAGATAGTGTGGGTTTTGGTGAGTTGAATCTGCTTCCTTGTTAGGAAAGGTTGCATAGGTAACATGGCTCCCAGGCTAAACGTGGGAAAACAAATCATTTACTTTTAACCTCTTGTGCTGCTGATGATAATAGGTTGTCCTCCATCCAGCCTGGAAGTATATAAGTGAGAACCATTCCAGTGTGCTGTGTGGCATGCTACACTTTCTTCATTTCTTATTTTATTATTTCTTTCTGTCTTTGTTTCTCAAATTTTCTTTACTGTCATATTTTCTTTTCTTTATTTCACAGTCCTTATATTCTCTCTCTTTACAAAAAAGACTGACCCTTTCTGACTTCTTGATTTCTTTCTTTCATTCCAGTTCCTTTCTCTCCTTTCCTGTTCTATGTTTGTGCTTCATTTCTTTATCTTGTATTTCTATCTCAGCTCTTCTTTTAATTTGGTGAAACTTCTTTTGATCATTTCATAGTTGTCAAAGTTCCAACATGCCAACTTGTGTCCATGATACATGCCCAAATAGCTGGAAAGCATGTTGTGCAACTAACAAGACTAACATGGTCAATTCAATATATTGCGTGAAATCAAGAAGGTAGTGAATATGTGGCAGGTTTATTGATACATAAAATGTATAAATCATATGTGCAAGGGGTTGTGGTGGAGTGATTTTTCACAAATCACCTGGGCCAACATCATTGAGAGTGTAGTGCATTGTACAGAGACTAATATCTAGTGAGAAGATTTATATAAAGGTACAACGGAAGTAAAACCAAATTTGGAATGATTGAGTTAAAGCATGTCACAACCCACAGATTTAAAATCAAGTATAAGGCAGGCTTTTACTACCTTAAGTTGTTTAGGCTGTTATCATGGTACTGAATCCTCTCTTGTTAGGAGGGAGGCTGATATAGTCATCCCCGCCCACATCACTAACATGTGTCTTCCATGGTTTTCCCACAGAAGAGTTTCCTCCATCTAACAGATTTCACAGGTTCCTTTGAACCAGAGTAGGACAAAGTGGGTGTCATGTTGCAGGTCAAAATATGAAGTTGTATAAAGACAATTGTGCACCTGTAGAAGACCGTAATATTTCAGAACTCCCCTCTTAATATAAACAATCTGAGAAGTGACTTTCAGTGGAATTACATGGACAGTAAGATTTAAAATATAAAAAAAATAAGATATTGGGGGGGTCTTATACAGTCTTATACCCCTAGACTCTTTGAAGTTAATTTTGATCATTACAATTAAAGCATCTTAGCACTTAACACTGTACAAAGAATTATTTCTGATATAATAACAATCATTATGTTAGCAACTGAAATATGTATCATTGCTTCTTCTAAGTCTTATTTCCATTTTGAAAAGAAGCTGAGGTTGAATATCATATATGCCTCCTGAGATAAAAAAAAAAAGAAGAGGGGATCTAAGGCAGCAGGTTTTCATTGACATCTGCTGATATGACCTGAGATGCCTTTTCTTGACTTCAGTACCCTGGCTCAAGAAAGTATGTTGTAAACCTTTCAGCGATGGGTGATAAATTGTGTGAGTGTGGGGTGGGATTTTACCATCATTATTTACTAGCTGCCAGGGGCTGGTTTGTGACTTCCCTCAGAGGTCATACTTGTGACCTTGAGGATGGTTTGCCTGATGATGCAGATTCTTGTACATCTACTTAATCGGTCCATTGAAGGACTTTGTTTGTGCACATGACTTCTCATTTAACCTGACAAGTGAAATCAGCGAGATGCTTCATCAAAGTCAATGCTCAACTGCAGTTCTTAATGTGTTAGCAACATACCCATCAGTCGTACAATAGGGAGCTTTCGTTATAACCCTGCGGACGGAAACGAGATCAGTGAGCAATCTGTTCTCGCCATCCGCGGCAATTCACATGCAGTTTCGCTAAAAGACAGAGAACGCGAACGGCGGTGCGTGTGCGTCATCTGGCACACCCCCTACCGAGCTTGTTCACAAAACAGCCGGTCGCACGTGCGATTTGCATTACATCATCTGTACGGGCGCTGATTGGCTGCTGTCCTCTACTCGTCGAGGACGAGAAATCTCAGAATTCACGTTCTCGATTCCTCACGCGGATTCCAGAGTGGGCGGTGGCGCATGCGCAGATCGATCTTGGTGTCGGATTACCGTACTGGAGCCCGTCCGTCCTCAAAACGAAAGCTCGCTAATGAAATAGAGTGGAACTCAATTTTTCTCACACCAAATAGACCTCTTTCCCTCTCCCATATCCCCCCCTACTCCCTCCCTCCCCCTCCTCTTTCCCTCCTCTCTCCCTCCTCTCTCCCTCCTCTCTCCCTCCTCTCTCCCTCCTCTCTCCCTCGTCCCTCCTCTCTCTTCCCCCCTCCCCCCCCCTCTCTCTCTCTCCCCCCTCTCTTTCTCTCTCTCTCTCGCTCTCGCTCTCGCTCTCGCTCTCGCTCTCGCTCTCGCTCTCGCTCTCGCTCTCGCTCTCGCTCTCGCTCTCGCTCTCGCTCTCACTCTCACTCTCCCCCCTCCCTTCCTCTCTCCCTCCCCCTCTCCCTCTGTCCCTCCCTCTGTCCATCCCTCCTTCTGTCCCTCCCTCTGTCCATCCCTCCCTCTGTCCCTCCCTCCTTCTGTCCCTCCCTCTGTCCATCCCTCCTTCTGTCCCTCCCTCTGTCCATCCCTCCTTCTGTCCCTCCCTCTGTCCATCCCTCCCTCTGTCCCTCCCTCCTTCTGTCCCTCCCTCTGTCCCTCCCTCCCTCTGTCCATTCCTCCCTCTGTCCCTCCCTCCTTCTGTCCCTCCCTCCCTTCCTCCCTCCCTCCCTCTGTCCATCCCTCCATTCCTCCATCCCTCCATCCCTCCATTCCTCCATTCCTCCATTCCTCCATCCCTCCATCCCTCCATCCCTCCATCCCTCCATCCCTCCATCCCTCCATCCCTCCATCCCTCCATCCCTCCATCCCTCCATCCCTCTTTCCCTCTCTCTCTGACTTTGAGTTGGGGGAGAGAAAATATTCCATGTCTTCCCTATTTGGGATAGTTAATTATTGCAGAAGGCATGAAACTTGTGACAGACTTGGAAAACTTCATGTCATCATGTGGTGGCCCCTGTCAGGTTGATGATTGCTTTGGAAGGTGACTATTGTTATGGTATTTGGGGCTTCCAGGAATGACTTACATTATGCATTTTCATTTTGGTACACAGAGCATGTATTTATTACATAACTACATGGTGTTTACATACATATATTCAATCACAAAATTATGATATATGATTACAGGGTGATCAAATGATAAGAAAGTGCATATGATGTACTTCTCGATCACTTATGACAATTTGAATGATGCAAAAGAAGTGGCAGTTTTAGCAATTCTCGTGCATGGCAAGCTATTTCTAATGTCATTGCTCGGTCAGACTTTCAATAGGTTTGTTGGTAAGTTTATATGTGGTTAGATAATCCAAACTAAGAGAAGCAGAATAATGGGGACAGACTTACTGTGGACCATAGTTTGTCATAGAGTGGTAGCAGCCCTGTCAGAATGTGACTATGAGTTATGTCAGGACAAAAATACCAACACATTAATGAGGTTACGATCCAGATGCGAACAGGGCTGTATCTGAGGACACTGTAAGGGCAGGTCCCTGGGTGTTTGTGGAGGCAGCTGGCCTCCAGACAGACAGATACACCACACACACACAAAAACCCCCCCACATAAACACACCCACACACACTTCAGTCAACTAGTCTCCAGTCAGGATCTTGCTTTATCATCATGCTGTCTAAATTAGTCTTTAAACCTAACTGTAGTTTCTTAAGGCAAACAAAAGTTTATTGCAATGCATTGCTTGAAATGCAAGTTCTGTGTTTACGGAGATTGAGACATTATTCATACAAATGCAGGAGGAAGACTTTCAAACATTTAAATAGCTTGCGTAAATAATACGAAATGAAAAAAAAAACAGTGCAAAACTCTAATTGTGACCAACATGAAGACATATCTCAAATCCTTTATTGCAGAACCAACAATTTTATCAAAGACATTAATTTGTTCTAAATTTATTAAATGAGTGGAAGATGTAAAGGTCATGTTGCAGCATATTAGAAAGGGAGGAAAATGTAATTCATGAAAAATTGCCACTTTGCTTCTAGACTAAGGTTTGTAAATAAAGACTAAGTCATGGCCCAATGCCCACTCCACCTGTCAGCCTGTCATGGCTATTTACTACTGCTGGAATGCAAGAGAGGGGTAAACAATGCCAACTTTTGGCCAATGGGAAATGATTATCTTCAGGATGTCTGTCAGAAATAGTGTGTTACTTTGTAACATCTGCCACATTAAAAAGACAGTTCTACAGGCTTACCCTGTGTCCACGTACAAAAGATTCATGGTATATCTGTACCAAATCGGTATAGCTATACATCGTACATAGAATCATCATAGAGCGAACCAGTTGTCCACACACACGAAAAGCCTATACTGATACTCTACAAAGGATCATCGTATACTCAACAGGGTGTCCACACACAAACAAATCTATACTGGAACTCTTTAAACCAGGTCCTGTCTGTCTTCTGTGAGCACGTTCTAGTTTGAGTCCATTGGGTCTTTTGTGCGAGTGGTCATGCTAAGCTCTGCCCAGTTATTCAACGTTTTTATTAATGATGTCCAAACACATGTTAAACCGGGATTAAGAGTGATTCTTTATACCGTAATAGTTTGAAATAATGCCCAGTCTCTTCTTACAACATTTCTTTATACAATGTATCGTTAGTCTACACACAGAATTTTGTTGTATAGTTTTACCAAAACGGTATAGCTTTACAGTGTTGGTATTAATATTGATTAAGATATTACATGCAGTATAATTCATGTAGCTAGTGATTTGTCATACCCGTTCTCTTGTGTTTGATACAAATCCTGCATGTTACTATGATTTATCGTGACAGATATTGCTCACTTTTAGAGAGTACATGATGAAATATACAGCAAGAAGCCACACACCAAGAGCTGAAGTTTGAGGGAGTTTTAGGGGATGCACCCCCCCCCCTTTCCCTTACTTCAGGGGTGTCCTGGGCCCATTGTTTATAACTACATATTATTACATCACTGGGAGTTCACACTATCACTAACACACTATCACTTTATATCAGAATACACACATTTTGACTTTCTCAGCTACTTTCATGCAGCTTTTTGAGAATGGCATACATAAAAAGGTTGCTGTACAATCTCACTCTCCTAGATTTCAAGCAAGGTTGATGCCTTTCTCCAAACTGGGGAATTAATGTATCACACAGCAGTCAACCCAATGTGATACTGCTCTAAATCATCCAATAAAGATGTATTTTCATGTGACTTTTCAGCCTTGTGCAATTCTAGAAGCAACCTGCTCAGCAGGTTGGAAGTGGTAACCATGACACTGAAGAATTCCCCCTGGCAGTAATTGAATGGCATTGACACTGACCTAGATGCTATCAAATTGATGAAAAGTGTAAAAATACTACTTTGATGGTATGAAAGAAATATGTCGGTTATGACACCTCTGGGTGCAATGATATCTGAAAAGGGTGGGAAGGAGAAGAGAGAATGGCCATGTTTATATTCTCTTTACAGGTAGTTTTTGAATAGCATAAACTTGGGTTTCTTGTTAAAATATTGATAGCTCTGTGGAAATGTGTTTTGGAAGGGAAGAATTGAAGTTATAACAGAAGAAGAAAGTGAGAGTGAAAGAAGTCGAGAGGAATGAGGAAATTTCCCTATGTAGTGGCATCATACATGTATCTATTTATCAATTTATTGATAGCAAAATCAGGCGAGATTCATGGTTCGCGAACCACCTTGTTCAAACACCAAACAATTTTGTTGGTTTATGTAATGTAATGAGTAACAAGTAGTATGGCCTCATCTGAATATATGCCTATTCAAACATAAATTTAACATTTTTCAGATTTCTTTCCCTGGAGCAAATTTTAAGAGAAGTAACATCAGCTGATTAGTTGCACAAACCAAATACTTTATTACTGCCTTTGAGTTTGTGCAACAAAGTGTCAGTAAATTAATAACTATGTTTACTATAGGTTGCTAAAGTGATGTTAGGGCATGACACTTTAGCTTTATAAGAATTTATCATTGCAATAAAACGCTATGAGAAATCACTCTTCATATGAATGACATTTGATTTTACCCTCAACTCATTCTCATTTTGAAAAAAAAAATCCCACAGGTGAGAAAGTCATGCTATCAAAATATGATCAAACATCTCAAAGCCGTCCGCTTGTCACATTACTCTCGTTTCAGCTGCTGACACAGGGAAGGAACCATGGGATTGAGTACTCTTACTACGTGCCCAACGGGGTAGGGCCAGACCAACCAGAGTCATACTCCTGGACATATACACCGTATGCCAACTGCTCCAGAGACTGCGGGGGAGGTTAGTAGTTCACATACTTATTTCACTGATCCTCTTGTTTAGAAAAATGTTTTTATTAGATTACAAAATCGTTCAGTATGCCTGACAGAACTTTTAAAATACTTAAATGTATCATCATGTGTTATGTCCCTTATGTGATATTAAATTTCCCTTTTTAAAGACATGGTATCCCTTTTGCAAGTTAATGTTTTGTGACAGTTTTTCCCTTTTCCTGAAAATGTTTATGATGTGATGACTGTGAGATTTCATACACTTCATTGTTAGGGTATACTGCTGATTCCTGCCTCGTTTCATGACTTTTACAAGTGGGGCACCCTGTCTTTAAGGGTGCATGTATTAAGAAAAATATGTGTCCCAAATGGATAATTTTCTTGTTTGTTTCTGCTGATGTATTTATATTGCACAGTGATGCACCCATTCTGACCCCACCTATGTTCATGTGGGTAGTTTATGTCCAGTCGTCATGCTGAAATAATCAGGTGTCATTGATAAGAGGGTTCAAGAAAGGTTATTCTTTTGCTGATATGTCATACAATATGTTTAGTGGAACATGTTTTGTGGAGTCATGCATTCCAGTACAAGCAATACTAACAGGGCAATTCAAAAAGAAGTTCTTGATGTGAGTGTGGATGTGGATGTGGATGTGGATGTGGATGTGGATGTGGGTGTGAATGTGAATGTAAAATGTGGATCTGGATGTGGATGTGGATGTAGATGTGAATGTGAATGTAAAATGTGGATGTGGATATGGATGTGGATGTGGATGTGGATGTGGATGTGGGTGTGAATGTGAATGTGGATGTGACTATGGATGTGGATGTGGGTGTGAATGTGAATGTGGATGTGGATGTGGATGTGGATGTGGATGTGAATGTTAATGTGGATGTGGATGTGAATGTGAATGTGGATGTGGATGTGGATGTAGATGTGGATGTGGATGCGGATGTGAGTAATGATATGGATGTGGATATGGATGTGAATGTGGATGTGGATGTGGATGTGGATGTGGCTGTGAATGTGAATGTGGATGTGGATGTGAATGTGGATGTGGATGTGAATGTGAATGTGAATGTGGATGTGGATGTGAATGTGAATGTGGATGTGAGTGTTGATGTGAATATGAATGTGAATGTGGTTGTGAATGTGGATGTGGATGTGAGTGTTGATGTGAATATGAATGTGAATGTGGATGTGAATGTGGATGTGAATGTGAATGTGAATGTGGATGTGGATTTGAATATGAATGTGAATGTGAATGTGGACGTGAGTGTTGATGTGAATATGAATGTGAATGTGAATGTGGATGTGAATGTGAATGTGAATGTGAATATGAATGTGAATGTGGATGTGAATGTGAATGTGAATGTGAATGTGGATTTGAATATGAATGTGAATGTGAATGTGAATGTGAATGTGGACGTGAGTGTTGATGTGAATATGAATGTGAATGTGAATGTGAATGTGGATGTGAATATGAATGTGAATGTGGATGTGAATGTGGATGTGAGTGTGAATATGAATGTGGATGTGAATGTGAATGTAAGTTGAAGTGTGAATGTTAATATGAATCTGCAAACAGAAATGAGAGATGGGAGCAATAATGCAAAATACTTCCTTTGTTTATGTAAAAAAATACACTAGCTCAGGCATTATCAAACTGGAGTAGAAATAGCTCAGCGCTGAGGAATGAATCTTGGTAGCTGGGGATTCAAGTGTGGGTGGAGTCCTGACATCATGTGCAGCAGTTGCCCCCATTGCTTTCAAACTGATGAGGCTTTGATACCTCAGGTGCACCCTGCCGCACTCCCCCCCCCCCCCCCTCTTCCCTTGGGACAGCTGGCTTGATCCCCAGCTAAACTTGGTGTGATTAATGTGAGGCGGAGGTCAGATGAACTAGGCTCTATGACTAGTCTCCAGCAGCCTCAAAACGTTTGGTGAAGATGTTCATAATGAAGTGTGTTCACATCGTAGTGAGTTCCCTTTGATCCCTCCATGAAGTGTTGTTCACTGTTCATTTTATAATAGTCCATTAGCAGATTTTCATGTTTAATAGGTGGAGATGTTCACATCATAGCAACATCACTGATATCCTTCAAGCCCTGCGTGATGTGGGGAATTTACATAATATTATATAATATAAATAACTTATTTACATAAGTTCTTACAAAGCTTGCTTTGTATCTTCCTTGAACTAGGCAATGGCATTATGTTTCCATTTTGTCCATTTGCTGTCTGGATCTCATTTACGTGATAATTAACTCAAGAAATGATTATATATGACATGTCTTTCTCAAATAAATTGTATATAATGGACATGTTCAGATTAATACTTAAAAAAACAGTTTTTGCAGGCATTGGATGATGAAATCTTACAATAGGGATTATCAAATACTGCAGTGTCTGTGCAGGAGGGGCAAGGCATTCCAGTTGCCTGCATGCAGTCAAATTTCTCTAACTTTCTATAAGTGATAGAATTCCTTCACCCAAATACCAAGATAAAAAACGGTGGTATCAAGCACAACTTGCACAAATTTCTTTGATAGGATGACAAAATGTTGCTTGATCAAGAAGCTTACAGCGTGGTCCACACACCAAAAAAGTTAATACCAAACCTTTATAAAAAAATGTGCATAATGAATTATTGTATCATTGCCACACACAAAGATCTATACCGAAACTCAATGAAGAAATGTTCTTTAGGTACGCACATTGCTATTGTGCATGCCTTTGGTGGGCATGCGCTAGTTTATATCAATTCGTGCCCAAGACGATACAGAAATGAGGGGTCAGGGGCCATATTCATGAAACCTTAGTAGCCTAGTTTGTTACTAGAAGTGCATGTAGCTGAATGCATTTTAGTTACAAACTGAGCTTAGTGAGGTTTCATGAATATGGCTCCAGTTTTCCTTGTCCACCTAGTTATGCAACGTATTGTTATTAAGCATCCACACGCACAGCAGACCGTGATTCTTCATACCATTCTAGTTTTAAACGATGCCCAGACCCTAGTTTCTTTTTAATATTTTTGTGACGTATTGTTAGTTAGCGTCCACACACAAAATTTAAACGTATAGCTGTATCATTTTTTTTTATGTGTGGACATAAGGTAAGTGTCACGCTCACATTGAATAAAGCCATGCTCAGATTGACATCTCACTGACCCATATCCCTCTATCTGGCATTCAACATGTGGTGTCCATCATGTCGCTTTGTGTTTCTTGCAACTTGAGACCAAACTTTGGAGTCCAAGATTATGGGCATTTTTCAAACAACATTTTTCTATTGCATATTTGTCATTCTGCAATGTGAAGAACACTGAATGTTTATATTGAATAGGTACATATGATGTCTGTTATGCAATCCTTGTTTTAAATTTTGTTAACATGTTTCTGTATTCATTAACGTTAGTGGTATTAAGATGTTTAAATGTTTGTCTTCATTTCTAATTATTGATTTCTCTCTTGAACAAACTGTTGTAATTCTTGTTTGTTTACAGCAATTGGCACAATGCTTACAGTTTATAACATTGTAATACTGTTGTTTTTTTTTAACTAGAGTACGATCAAAGGAAAATGAGTGCACTAAAATTACATGTCCACAGGTCAATATGTTTTCCATCAGAAGAACACAATTCAAAGAGAATATACTTGGAAGTGCTGTGTATGAATTCTCTTCACCATGAATAAATAAATAAATGGTTATGTTGTCTACACCTATTTCATGATTGTGAAATCAGATTTGATATCAGCACAGTTGTCAACAGAATTTGAAATGTGATGTCTCATTTTAGAATCATGAATATTGCACTGTTTCTTCTTTCTTTCTTTCTCTTCACTTCCCTCTCATTCTCTCCCCTTCCCTCTCCCTCTATCCAGGGTACCAACTGAGGACAGTGATATGTACGAGGTCTGGGGATTACGAGCCTGTCCCTACATATCTCTGTGACCCCGCCCTGAAGCCCCAGACCAACAGGACATGCAACACCGAAGCCTGCCCTCCAAGGTAGGCATCTGGCAAATTGTTGTCTTTTAGCTATAGACTTGTCACGTCTTACTCCACAAAACGGCTGGTGATAGACGACTGGAGACAGAAAGAAGGATAATTATGAGTGTCCAAGCTTTGTTGACTCTATAGAGGAATAAAGACGGGTTTTAAGAAGAACAATTGTAACATTTCATTTGTTTATTTCCTTGTACATAAAGAATGGCATGTTGTAATTTACTAGTATACAACTACTGAACATACATTAATTATGGTTGATGAGAAGTGGTGGTGATCATTTTGCACTACCTTAACCTTGAACTTCGTTCGTACACTTTGTGATGGAAAATGAAAGAAAAATACAGAAACATGCAATGGTACAGTAAACTTTAAAGAAGCAATGTAATTATTGGAAAGGTAAAGATAGCATTGTGTTTGCTGGCTCCTTTTGTAACAATATCAGAACCAATTTGGGCAAGCAGGGTTTCAAAGGAATTCATGTGGCAACATGCCAGAAGATCCAATATTCATACATCAATTTGAAACTCTAAAAGGATCTGGTTTATCCTGTGCGTCACCTTTTCGACTTATTCTGTGAACGTCATTCAAATATTTTCATTGACATAATGTAATAGTTTTTCTATTCAGTTTGACTTGATTTATGCATTTTGTATGGCTTATGACTGGGACAGATATATCAAAGTCCAACAAGACATTATTAGAACAGCTAACATTTGAAAGGGCACTTGGAAATATGTTGCTGAAAACACGTATAAATCATCTTTAATGTACCATGAAATAGCTTAAGGTTTTTGTTACAGTACTGCTTCCCATTCCTAATAAACTGCATAGACACATGACAAAACTTTTAGACAATGTGAGAGGTTGCAACATTTGTGTTATATATGGGGCATTAAACTATAATTCAAAGGCAGTCCTTCTCAAGTGCTATCCATCTTGTGCTGATATCCATTGGTAAATGCTGTTTTTGAGCCATCATGTTTGTAAAGCTGCATCTGTTTTCCACACTGGAATCAGCATTCTAATTTTGTTTTGCCATCTTTTAGAGTATATTCTCTGGTTCTGGCTGGGGAAACCAGAAAAACTATGCTCTAATACAGTAGGAGTTGGAACAGTTGTCAGCTATGGTATGGTAGCTGTACTGTTGTAGAACCTGACAATGGAAATAAAACTAGAAATGTGTTTGTTTCAGTTTGCCTAAAGCATGTCCCATCACAGAGCTTGACATGGCTAGGGATGAGTGTTTACCCAGAAGAGTCCTGTGACATTCCTGCCCGTGATATTCTCACTGGGGGAAATCCAAATGTCAAAATACTTCCCATTGTTTGCCATTTTTTTTAAAGAAACATCAGTGTGTGTATGGAGGGCTTACATCCATTTGTCAGTGG